>JAVIWB010000172.1:0-139767 GCA_031893035.1 Dermolepida albohirtum | reverse complement strand
AAACGACATAAATAGGAGTGCACTGGTGTAAAATAACGCGGACAGATTTGGTATACGGATTGGTCTAAGATCGAAAATGGTAACGGAGCAGGCGTATATTGTACAAGCTTGGAAATAGCCCACAGATTCTCTAAAGAAGCACGCGTCGATATTTCAGGTACAGGTTTATGCAATTCTGAAATGTGCAGAAGAAATAGGAGGACTTACTGCCATAAGCGAATCTATATTTTTATAACCAGTCAGTCTGCACTAGAACCTTTGAGAAGCCCAAATATTGTGTTTAGGCTAGTACCAGGTGTACCAGAAAGTTATTACCAATTTTTTTGTAAAAAAAATACATAATTTTCAAGAAAATGAAAAAATATTTTTATTCAAAGTATTGGCCATTTGATTCTACACATTTTGCCCATATTTCAGGCAATTTATGGATGCCATTTCCAAAAAACTGTTTGTTCTTTGAGCAAAACCATTCATCAAGTAATTTTTTAACTTCCTCGAAATTGGCGAAGTGCTTGTCTCCAAGCGCGTGTCCCATTGATGTGAAAAGGTAATAGTCGGACGGGGCAAGGTCTGGAGAGTACGGCAGGTGCGATATTATGTCCCATCCAAGTGCTTTCAACGCTTCCTTGACCGATTTTGCTGTATGAGACGGCGCGTTATCGTGCTGTAAAATCACTTTACCGTGTCTTCGGGCCCATTCTGGACGTTTTTCTATCAATGCATGGTTCAAATTGATAATTTGTTGTCGGTAGCGATCAGTATTAACTGATCAGGTTTCAATAGTTCGTAATACACCACGCCACTCTGGTCCCACCAGACACAGAGCATTGTCTTGCGACCAAAACGATTTGGCCTTGGACTGAATGGGCCGGTTTCGTCAGGTGATAAACACGATTTTTTTGCGCTTAGGGTTTTCGAAATAAATCCATTTTTCATCTCCCGTCACTTCCGACTTCTGATCATACTTTTGAAGAAGCATTTCACAGACGATTTGTCGATTTTCCATTTACCTGTCCTTCAATTGATGTGGCACCCATTTTTCCATCTTTTGAATTTTCCCCATTGCCAGTAATCGGTCGCTAATCGTTTCTTGGGCCACATTTAACGCTTCTGGCAATTGTTTTTGAGTTTGGGTTGGGTCTTCATCCAATAACTCCTGCAGTTTCGCATCTTCAAACTTTTTCTTACACGTCGAAATCATCACTTTCGAAATGTCGAAACCACATCTCACATGTTTTTATGGTTGTAGCATGCAAGTGCACTTTTTCAGGCACGAAACTCGACATCTTCAAACAGGTATAAATCTATGACAGTGTTGTTCTCACAAAATATAACATGTATGGCTTTGAAGCTTGATGTCAGAATAAAAAGACATGTGTTAAAACATAACATTGCATACTTAAGCCTAGCAACATCTGTTAGAAAAACGGGTAATGACTTTCCGGGACACCTGGTATAGGAATGTCGTATTGAACTGGCACAGTCGAACGACCTCCAGAAAAAAAAAATAATGAACACCAATACAATAATAATTGTAGAGTTCTAATTTTGTTCAAATGTTCTAATTTTTTGGTAAACGGTGTATCTTTTCTTTTAAGTGCTTAATCGTGATTACTATGAATCATGTATTTCAATCTAAACCAAATATTTATACTACTGAAAGTTAGTGAGTACTTCTATGTACGTGTATTAATGTTGACGTTAAACAAGGTGAATCAAAAATTTAAATATTACACAATTATAGGTGGAACAATTACGTTACACGTTTTGTAAGAATGCATTCTTATTCTTTTCGGGAACAGTTTTAAAATTCGTGATCGTGATGCAATGTGATTTGTAAAAAAAAAGAAAAACAGAAACATCGTACACCACTAGAGTTTTAAATTTTTACTAACTTTCTAGTAGTAGTAGCAGTAGTAGTAGAATAATGTACCGACAGCGCATAACACTAATCTAAACTCACTTTCTATCTTAAATCAGCTGTTCATTGGTTGTAATGTTTCAGTATGGGTATAACACCTTGTATTGATAACAGTCGACGGATATTTCGTCGTCAATCCGCTGTTTCACAAAATAAAGTGACGTGATTGCGTTGTTTATTTTTTGTGTTTGGATCATTACTTTGTACATCCCTTGGAATATATCTTGTGTTTTGGGAACTATGTAAGTGTGTATTTAATAATATTATCGAAAAAAATGCTTTTTTATTTCATTTAAAATTAATTTTATTAAAAGATTATTGCTGTAAATCTTGTGAAATGTGAACTTTACTGTATATCTTGTGTATATTTCTCAAAAGATTATTAAATAATTTAATAAAATATGCGACAGAATTAATTAATTTATTTCCTAAAGACAACGAATTATTTTAATGTTAAAAAAAATAAATAAATACTAAATTTTATTTCTTTTTTATTTAAAAACAAATTGTAGAATACCAGATATATTTAAAGTTATTTCTGTACATAAGCTAATGAAATTACTCCCTTCCGCCTTCTCCCATTTATATTGTAGATTTATTATTGTTACATCTCAATATATATTATTGAAAAACATTTAGGAATTTATAAAGAAAAATGATTTATGGAAAACTGTGTAAGATTACTATAGTCATATATATTTACAATGCAAAAATCGAGTATTCAATATCTACATAGTGTCTATTACAAATTGATTTACGTTACAATGTGATTATAACAATTTGTATTTTATATTTGCATGTAATCTGTTTCAATCATTTTTTTGCTTTTACGCCTTTTAAGTGATCGATTTTCAAAATTTTCTTATCGCCAGATATTTACTGAAAAAATAGTAATTGTACTGATTGCAAAATAAATTTTATTTGTTGTTGTTTTTGGAACAATCTTGTTTAATATTTACTTTATTTAGAATATCACGATATTAAATTATTGTATTTTAATATATAATCGTTTTATTAGAAGTTTTAAGTTGAATGTACAAATGAAAATATCACATCTCCCTCTCTCGACCAATACATAAATGTATTGACCGACAAAGCAAGAACGCTTCTATCTTACAGATCGGAGACTATGTTTCCAGTGTATAATAGACAGAAACTTACATCTCGGCTTTACGCCAATTAAAATTGGCGTAAAGCCGAGATGTAAGTTTCTGTCTATTATACACTGGAAACATAGTCTCCGATCTGTAAGATAGAAGCGTTCTTGCTTTGTCGGTCAATACATTTATGTATTGGTCGAGAGAGGGAGATGTGATATTTTCATTATTTTCTGTATCGAAAGATATGATAATACACTCTGAAGGAATTATTCATTAATAACACAAATCAACCTGACGATTCGTGTATTCGATGAAACATATGTAGTTGATAGGGTGTTATTAATAATAGAATGATTCCTTTTAACATTCTTTAATTGGCATAAAGCCGAGATGTAAGTTTCTGTCTATTATACACTGGAAACATAGTCTCCGATCTGTAAGATAGAAGCGTTCTTGCTTTGTCGGTCAATACATTTATGTATTGGTCGAGAGAGGGAGATGTGATATTTTCATTATTTTCTGTATCGAAAGATATGATAATACACTCTGAAGGAATTATTCATTAATAACACAAATCAACCTGACGATTCGTGTATTCGATGAAACATATGTAGTTGATAGGGTGTTATTAATAATAGAATGATTCCTTTTAACATTCTTTAATTGGCATAAAGCCGAGATGTAAGTTTCTGTCTATTATACACTGGAAACATAGTCTCCGATCTGTAAGATAGAAGCGTTCTTGCTTTGTCGGTCAATACATTTATGTATTGGTCGAGAGAGGGAGATGTGATATTTTCATTATTTTCTGTATCGAAAGATATGATAATACACTCTGAAGGAATTATTCATTAATAACACAAATCAACCTGACGATTCGTGTATTCGATGAAACATATGTAGTTGATAGGGTGTTATTATTAATAGAATGATTCCTTTTAACATTCTTTAATTGGCATAAAGCCGAGATGTAAGTTTCTGTCTATTATACACTGGAAACATAGTCTCCGATCTGTAAGATAGAAGCGTTCTTGCTTTGTCGGTCAATACATTTATGTATTGGTCGAGAGAGGGAGATGTGATATTTTCATTATTTTCTGTATCGAAAGATATGATAATACACTCTGAAGGAATTATTCATTAATAACACAAATCAACCTGACGATTCGTGTATTCGATGAAACATATGTAGTTGATAGGGTGTTATTAATAATAGAATGATTCCTTTTAACATTCTTGAATGTACAAAGAAAAATTTATGGAAATTAGTGGGTTTGATCGTAAATACATTGTATTTAAAACGTTTACGTAATATAATAATTTAATTTTTTATTTTTTAAATGAATTGGCTTTTAAAAAATATTATTAAGAAATTGAACTGTACACGCTTTAACTAAAAAAATAAATAGTAATCTGTAGAGTATAAATAACTTAAAAATATAAAGGGTGTTTTAAATTTCGCGGTTTTTTTAAAGAATAAATGAAACACATAATTTGCATTCGCTTTCAAAAACTTTTTATTGGTAATTGAAGTATCGGTTATGATATTTATATGCGAAAAATAATATCTGCCAAATGGCCTCCTCTTGCAGCTCCACAGACGTCCACTCTTTTGTTCAAATTTTCAATGACATTTTGACATAATTGAGGTTCTAGCTAAAGAGGTCGCAATGGAATAAGCCTTCTCCATTGCGATCTCTTAGATCTATTGCACAGGCCAACACACATTTTGGTGCCTGCGATTTTTTAACTGTTCCTGGGTAATTTTTGGATGCAGAATGTAAAAAAGTTCTCAGATTTGGTCTATCAGATCTAGTTTTTGAGGTTTTTTTAAAAAATTGTGTATATATTTTACGTTATAACTGTTATAATATATAATATTACTATTGACAGTTAAAAAACAAAGACACATGGATTTAAGTATTTATTGCAAAAACTTAATTTACATAATTACATTAGTCACTAATCACATAAAAATTTCCTTTTATACGACTTTCTAGAATGGAGTTTACTAGGGCAGACTCGCTGAAGGCTCCAGCAGTAGTCCGCCATCATGTGGCTATCCCATCGTCCTTAATAACGATCTTCCATAGTTTTAATATCCTGATGGAATCTTTCCCCCTGTTCTTCACTACAATCACTTAAGTTTTCTGTAAAACGATCTACGTGGCTGTGGAGGTAGTGAACTTTTATACTCATGTTACAGCCGAGAATATTAAAATTTGAAAGCATAGTTTCCACTAATTCTACGTAATTCTCTGCTTTATGATTGCCAAGAAAATTTTGTACTACTTGAACAAATGAACACGAAGCGTTAGATTCAGTCTCGTTCATTGATGTGGTGAATTGTGGATCTCTAACAAGTTGCCTTATTTGAGGACCATCAAATATACCAGCTTTTAGTTTTTCCGTGCTAATGCCAGGAAATTTACGTGATAAATACCCAAAACAATTTCCATCTCGATTTAAAGCCTTCACAAATTGCTTCATTAAGCCTAGCTTGATATGCAAGGGCGGAAGTAAGATTTTTTCTCTTGCAACCAAAGGTTCGTTGATCACGTTTTGTTTTCCTTGAAGCAGTGTATTGAGTAGTTCCTAGTATAGGAACATTGGGTCAGGGACAATTCCAGGTCTCCATTTGGCTAATTGCATTCTGGGAAACTTCTATTTTGACGATTAAGTACATATTTATCTCTTTATTTGTTGTCCTTTATCAGAAAAAAATATCAATTAACCTGTAACCTGTATCTCAAAAACTAGAGCTGATAGAAAAAATCTGGTGGCATTTTTGGAATCAGCACATTAAAAACATCTAAAATCAGATGTTAGATTTCCGGCACCAAATTTTTTTTTTCATTTTGTTACCCCGTGTTGTTATTCTCATCTTTGCATGTGCATGCTGAACTGTTGGCTCTTTTAACCTCATTATAATTTTGACAATATTTTACTAATTATTGCAATTTAGGTTTAGAAATTCCTAGAATTCTACTTGCCCTACGCTGTATGTATCTTTATTTATGATTCATTTTTGCCTTCTTAGTTAGTTTTTCTTGCCTTGCAGTTGTACAACCTGTCACATGTTCTTATCTACTTTTTAATTTTAGATTTTGCTCTGTATTTCTTCCATACTGTTACCACAAACTTTAGATAGAATAAGATTAAATACATAAGGGGTAGCTTTTGGTGTTTATTAAATATATCCCCCTTCCAAAGGGAAAAGAAAACAAATTGTAACCTTGATTACGAGGATATGACAGCACCATCATTTGAAGAGTATTTTCAGAAAAATCTCTTACCAGTATTATCAGAAAGAAGTGTCATAGTCATGGACAATACTTCATACCATGTACAACAGGTGCAGAGACTGCCAAATTTGAACAGTACACAGGCTGACATATCGGACTTTATACAATTGAAATACAATATGTATATTTAGAGAATGTCAATATCCATTAGAAATTTATAATTAATTTAAATGAAAGAGATGGAGACATTGACCTTATGAATGTCCAAAGTATCCGATAAGTGCTTTCTTAATTGTGATATTTTCTTATGTCATTTTAAATAGTTTACGCCAAGTACTTCATTAATATTAGATTATAGTTAACGTTAACTATTTATTATGTAAATGTAGGTATTATAAATGTGTAATTATAGGGAAAGTAGAAATTGTATCGTCAATATGAATTTTACCATTATGTGTTGTAAAACATATCTTTATTTTCATTTTTCTTTTTTTTTAATCACTGTGAGCATTAATTAGGTTACTATTGTTTGATTATCTGATGATTTGTACTTTTTTATATTTTTTTGTCCTGTTATTGGATTGTAACAATCTGTTGGACAATAAAGACTTATTATTTTTATTATTAAAACATAAAAGAATTTATAGTTTTGTTTACAAAATAAGATTGGAAATAATAGGTATTTATTCATACTTTATTTCTATCTACAATAGCGTATTATACGTAAGAAGAATATATAAAACTTCGGTTCTTCTATAGGTACATATGAGGGTGGTCCGTAAATACCCGACCCAACAAAGAAAACGCAAAAATTTTTGCAAAGAAATATATTTATTTGTCAACATAATCATCATTCAGCTCTATACACTTTTCCCAGCGATGTTCACTAAGTTCGATACCCTTTAATAATAAGAACTGTCTTGCACTTCTTGATCGTTGGAAAATCTTTGACCACTGAGCCATTTTTTCAAATTTGGGAACAGAAAATAATCCGAGAGGGCTAAATCTGGCGAATAGGGTGCATGAGGAAGCAATTCAAACTTTAATTCATTAATTTTGGCTACTGCAATAACGGACTTGTGAACTAGTGCGTTGTCTTGGTGAAACAACACTTTCTTCTTAGCCAAATGCGGCCGTTTTTTCATAATTTCTTCGCTCAAACGTTGCAATAAGTTCGCATAATACTCGCCGTTGATAGTTTTTCCTTTTTCAAGATAGTCAATGAAAATTATTCCACGCGCATCCCAAAAAACCGATGCCATGACCTTGCCTGCAGATGAAACGGTCTTCGCCTTCTTTGGAGCCGGTTCTCACTTTTGAGTCCATTGTTTTGATTGTTCTTTTGTCTCGAGTGTGAAGCGATAGACCCATGTTTCATGGTTATGAAACGGTGAAAAAATTCTGCTTTGTTGCTGTGAAACTTCGCTAAACATTCAATTGAATCATCTCCATGACACTATTTTTGCTCGAGTGTGAGCAAACGCGGCACCCATTTTGCACACAGCTTTCTCAGGTCCAAATTTTCAGATAATATGCGATGTACCGTACTTTTTGAAATGTCTACTAGCTCGCGCACTTACAGTCGACGATCATCTTTGTGGATTTTCTTCACATTTCTGGACTCGTCACCTCATTTGGTCGACCACTGCGATGCTCGCCTTGACAGCACGTACGGCCGCGTTTAAACTCTGCTACCCAATATTTCGCTGTTGTAAACGAAGGAGCAGACTCACCCAGAGTAGAATCCAGTTCAGCTTTTATATCGGTTGAGCTGAGGCCTTTCAAATAAAAGTATTGTATCACGTAACGATGACCAATTTTCTCCATTTTTACAAATTCAGTGAAAACGTTCATTATTGAAGGTTGCCAAACAAATACTAAACAACGTGGCGTCTTCAAACTTGAAACATATGCTTTATAGATTGTGTACTTTCTAATACAGTGATAGTTTTCAAACAACTAGCGCCATCTCTAGATCAGGCCGGGTACTTATGGGACCACCCTCGTACACTATCGTTAGCTTATCGCACTTTCACACTAGGGGATACCATAAAGCTATTTAGTCAAATTGAAATTGAAAGAAATTATAACTTTGTTAGTGAAATTGTCAAAGCTGAAGTACTTTTCCCTGGTTACAAGTGTGAAAGTAAAAGAACTCGTTTTTGAAATATCTAAAAGAACGGCACATTTTTAAATTTTTAAAACAAGAAACAGCTGTATATTTTATACAATTTGAAAAAAACTTAGAAAGAAATCGAAAACATCTTGTATTCTACTGCACTAAAGTTTAAAAAAAGGCAACATTAAACACATTTTATTCGAGGTAAAATGTAATACCTAAACTTGTATTTATTGCATTTTAATAAGTGTTGTGATTAAATATATTTTCTAAATATATTTTCGTTCGTGATACAAACTATTTCAAACAAAACATGAACATTTACTTGATTCTAATCTTCTGTGGTCTGTGTTTAAAGGTTTTCGGTTACCAAATTAGGACTATCAGGTAAATTTCTTAATTGCATGTAGCTTAAGGTGTTTTGCCTGTGTTATTTCCGACAAAGCTTACATAACACATATTCTGCGAATTCCTGATGAAACTGTAATTTAATGTTCGAGTATAAGAAGAGGGAATCTACCTAGTATTCATTCATAAACGTTTTGCTTTTAATTTAATCCAGTTATCATATTAAAATGCTTAATATTTTCCTCTATACATTGCAAGTTATAAGTACGATACATTTGTGTTTTGAAATTCTATTGTTAAAAAGAGAAACAGAAATTCTAACGGGATATACTAAGCTTAGCCCCAGAGAGTTTCTTTAATGCTGTTTCTTTATTTAGTTTAATAAGAGATATCATTCATTATTAAATGTTAGACATGCCTATTTTTTTTTCTGTTGCAAAAAGAAACAGGAATTCTAACGGGATATACTAAGCTTAGCCCCAGAAAGTTTCTTTAATATTACTTTATTTGGTTTAATATTAAATATCATTAATTATTAGAGGTTAGACCTGGCTATTTTTGAAAGAATTAAATAAGAAAAGTTCATATATTCTTTTCATATATTATACGATCCACAAATGCTAACTCTCCAGAATCAGACTATGCCATGCATCTCCAAACCATCACACTATAACCCCCATATTGTGCTGTCGAACCTCTTTTTTAAATTCAATTTGGTATTGGCTTTTCTTCAAGTCTTAACCCAATCATCCAAATATATTAATGTACACTTCAAGTTTTTCTCTTGTTTGTTTTCTCGATAACCTGTATTCTCTTTATTTTTTCAAGCAGGCGGTATTACAACCGGTACGATATTTGTTGAGCCAGAATTCCGCGACGATGACGTCGCGATTAGATATTAGCAAGCATTGGCGTATACACGCTACGTAAATCAACTGCAAACCACAACATGGAAAGATTAACTGTAACCTGCTACCGTGAACGCTGCGCCATCAGTGTATATCCTATTCGGGTGTCTAATGCGGTTTATCTCACGATAATGACGGAGCAGTCTTCTAGGAATTCTGGCTTCAATAAATGTCGTAGGTAAATTTAGTTAATTATTTTGTAAAGCAAATTTAACGTCGTGTACAAAACGTTACTGCGGCAGCTACGAAGTATTACTTCCATATGTAGAATATACTTTTAGATTAGGGAATTAAAATAAATCGTTTCTGTTCGAAGCAAAACTTGAATTTCGAGAATTTGAACATCAGAACCCATCGATCCTATCATTGCAACATATTATAAAACTCTGCAATGAAGCGAACCTGAGCGTACGTCACTCTTCCACAAATATTTCCGATCTTCATAAACTTGATAATAGTGTGGATTAAGGCAGTTTATGTATATGATCCAGGCATAATTGTAAGGGGCTGTACGTTTGAATATCTGTTTGACTTTATACAATACTCCAATCGATGTCAATAAATATAATTAATTATTAATTAATAATATTTGAAAAATATAACTGCACTAATAGTTTATTGCTTGACCATACGAGGATAGATCAGAATGTTTCGAGAATGAACTAGAAGATAACGCCACAGTACAGAAAAAGTAGGCATTTCATAAGACTGCGTAGATTGTGTTTTACGTCAACATTTGAACATAAGAAAGCTTAGTGACTGGAGACTAAAGAGCAGCCGAAACTGTAGACAAAAATGAGCAAACTCCAAAGAAGGCTAAAACGATTCTGTTGGAAAAGTAATGACTATTGCCTTTTGGAGTTTCCGATGAATAATTTATATTGATTACTTACTTAGTAGACGAAAAAATCAAAATTAAAACGCCTCATTTGGTAAAAAATAAGTCTTGTAACACCAGAACAATGTACAATGGTGAAACTGGACGAAATGCAATTCTGGTTAATTGAAAATGCACCTCACTCATCAGGCTTGGCTCCGTCGGATTTCTTCTTGTTCCCAACTTTTACGCGATAGTTGGCTGGAAAGAAATTCCCATCTAAGCCGTAAATGAATATTTCGAATGTTTAGACAGTTTTTATTTTTTTAAAGGGTTTAAAAGGTATTGGAAAGAATTTGAACAAATGTGCAGAACTGAAAGGAGACTATGTATTTGTAGAAGAATATATACGATTCTCCCCAAAAAGTTTTTTTTTTCTGTCTCCTAAGATTTTCCGATCTATCCTCGTATGCGGTACTGTTCCACAAAAAGCCCAGTCAAAATAATAAAATATACTTTTTCCTTTTATTTCCAAGGTCTGCTTGATAAATATCTTAAAATTTACATAGATTATTAATCTGTATCCTTTAATTTGGTTTTATCAGCTTTATATCAGCACCAATTACAGTGTAACAATTAAGAAAATTAATTTCTATTTACAATCATTTAAATCTAGCATACTTTTATGTTTTAGACCATTACCGATATTAAAAAAAGATTTACTTTCACTGTGATAGTATAGATTCGCTCTTCTATTAACTAAGATAAGAAAAACCCATTTCATACTTGCTAATTGAATACTAAATCTTTAAATCTTTTGTGGTTTTCGTTTTCAACGTGCAACTAAATGCACAAGCTTTAAACGCCCACTACTTGGAAGAAGAAAAATGACCGGCCGAAGTCATGGTATTTCACATTCTATTCAAAATTAGACACATCAAGAACAGAAACATCCTGTATTGTGAAACATTAAGTTTTATACTTCTCCTATCCAATGTATTTATGGCTACTGACAATAAACATTTGTGTAACGTTCGCATGTATGTATGTATCTATCAATACCACAAGCGAGTCGTTGTTTCTTTTTTTTTTTTAAACGTCCTATTTGCGATATACATATTTGTTTGTTTTTCTTTTTATTTTTTTGGTATAACGGTCAGCAAAAAAATTAGTAATACGAGGTACAGACGATAAGTATTTTCATACAAAAGATGCAAGGAAAACTTTTAGGATGCTATTATTAAATACAACTTGTTACTTAATAATATTATATAATAACTATAATCCATGCCTGCGTATCCTCCAACAACTTGACGCCAATTACGAACTTTGACAGACCATGAGTTATTATGCCCGCTCTTGTGGTGCGATTTAAGATATTTGTGTGTCACCATTTGTTTAAATGTTAAAGGCAAATCACGAAAAATCTTCTCTCACAGCAAGTCATCGGACTCAAACCCGAGATCACTATTTCTAGCTACACATTCTTGAATACTGGGCCAAATTATCCTACTTAATAATTTGGTACGTAGACTTCCGCGGTCGTGGTCCATGCTATCTGCTTCTGGGTTTCCGGGCTGGAACCGCGTCACTAGTATATCTGCCGACGTTTCTGCCGACAGTTTCAGTGCAGTAGTTCAGCCCTGAAGATGTCGCATACAAATGGGTACGAAACGTCGGCAGATATACTAGTGACGCGGTTCCAGCCCGGAAACCCAGAAGCAGATATTATCCTACTTAATAGTTCAGGTTTTGTTTAGCGATATATTTAAGCCGAAGGAATCATACTTATTAACTAACATAATCAAATCCAGATTGGTGGAGAAGAATACTAGAATACCTGATTATAAGACGTGACCAGACGTAGTATATAGTTGTGTGAATGCTAATAAGTAAAATGGAAGAAATTTGAGCCATATTTGAAAGAAAAACACTGAGAAAGACCTACAGTGATGTATAAAATATAACTTCGAACTAGAACAACTGCATAAGTTGCGACAATATTAAAGAATTACCTTTTTATTTACAAACATGACATAAGGACTTTCCCAACTCGAACAGCAGTCTTGGAACTCAAAGTCATGGTTGTCAAGATGTCTTCAATTCCTTCTAAATGAATCCTTTTAATTTAAATCTTTATCGCGGAGAAGAGGTTTATGTTGTATGGGAATAAGAGATCACTGGAATACCTTTTTGTAACCAAAAACTCACAAATAATGAACGTTGACTACAATGGCACATTGGGCGATGCAGCAACTATTCCATCTCAGCACGCACGTTCATAAATGCTTAAAAACTTTGAAACAAAATGCAGAAAATGTCTGTCTAGCTAGCCGATATAAATTCCTAATGGATCACATGATATTTAAAAAAAATGATAATCATCGTCTTGATTTACGACTTTGATATTCCGGCCTTCATTGGTCGCCATTCTTCCTCTTCCACACACTGACTATTCTGTCATTTTGGTTTAAAAATCGTACTGGAAAACGCTTCATTTCCAGTGCCTAAATGTACTAAAGCATTTCTCCACAAATCTTCAAATGGTGTACTTTTTAATCATCGGTGAGCGCATTGGACAACAATTTCCCGTTGTTGCCATCTTGTATGCAAAAATCATCGTTATTAACTTGCCAAAACTTGTATAACGACTCAAATTTGGTAGAATACATTAAGATTCTCAGATGGGCAAATCTTGTAAAGGAAATGAGTCGACTCTTTAGCAAGACAATGTGTACCCAAATGCAAAATAATCGCCAGATGAGTTAGCCAAGGGGAAATCGAAGGAAACCTAGGCTTGATAAGGAAGCTCTGGATAATTGAAAAAGGAACTTATTTGCATCCACTACGAGAGCAAAATTAAACCAGAACTCCCTGTATATAACAACTTTAGTATTTGTGCAAAATTCTCACGCATTTCGAAAGTTTTATTTCCCCCTTTGTATCATCAATTTGTTACTAGGCAAGTCATTTGAAAAAAAATCAACAATGAACAGCATTAATAAATAATAAACTTTTCACATGTGTACGCAATTAATTAATTAATTAAATCTTTGTCTTCGAGCCGCGCAATTATCTCAGTAGATAGTACTCGCCAGAGATACCTTTAATTTGGCATAAATTTAACGCGCACGTTTACTTGGAATTTGCGAGTACGAGCTATTCATACATAAAACCCTAATGATAATTAATGATTCAGGTATTTCCCGTGCAAAAAATGGCCAAAACGAGTCCGATTTAATAAATTTGACCTTGAATTCGGCTTATTTTGGTTTAAGATAAATGTCAATGTAACGCAGCCAACTTAAAAGTATATCAAGGACTTATTACACGAGAAAAAAAAGTTGTTTCTTAATATAAACAATCAGAAGCAATAGTATATTAAGCAAATCAGATACGATAGTACTAGGAAGTGTAATTGAGTTAAAAAAATGATTGATTATTTATCAACTTTTTCTATTTACAATACTGTTTTAGAAATACAAACATCTACCTACAGTGTGCAACATAAATTAAAAACGGGTGATATTTAAGAGATGTGAAATGATAAATATGAAAATTTAATTTTATCAAAATATGCAAAGCACACTTCTTGCAATAAAATGTCTAGCAATAATTTTCTAACCATATTTTCTCATCAAATTTTCCATATAAATAGAAAAAGAAAGTTAAAAGTCTAAATCCAGAAATGTTAGAATTTCTTGATATCCAAAGAGTATAATCTCGTACTGTAACATTCTAAGCTACAGATGTGTATTAAGCAAGATAGAAATGTGGAAAAGGAATATAACGGGTCTTTCAATAGGAACTTCCGAACTTTGACAGTTGATAGCGGCCATATTGTTGAAGCTACATCTGTCAAATTGGCATTTATTCAATCTGTTTTGCCAAAGCACCATGGATGGATACAGCGTTCAACAATACGTGTAAATGATAAAATTGCTTGATCAAAATGGGTGTTCTGTTCGGGCAACATTCCGCGCGCTTCGCCCATTTTACAGGCGCCACAATCGTCCTATCATGAGGACTATTCGCAGTGTGGTGGATAAATTTGAGTCTACTGGTTCAATAAACAATGAACCAACACCCGTACGACGTCGAAACGCAAGATCTGCCGAAAACATCACCGCTGTCGGTGAGAGTGTGCAGGAGAATCCGAGGCAGTCGATTTCGCGTCGCTCACTAAAGCTTGGCCTTTCGCAGACCACAACTTGGCGAATTTTGCGCCGTGACTTGGGCCTGCACCCATACAAAATTCAACTGACTCAGGAGCTGAAGGTAAACGAGCATCGACAACGACGTGTGTTCGCCGAATGGGCCCTGGAGCAGTTGGAAACTGACCCTAATTTTTATCAAAAAATCATCTTTAGCGATGAGGCCCATTTCTGGAATACGCGCCGAAAAGAAGAGATGGAATTAAATATAATTCCAAGAATATTAGAAATGGAGAGGGAGGAAAAAGGGATTGAAATGAGGATGGATTTGAAAATTTGCACAAATCCAGCTTCGATGTTTGGAGAACTTTGAAATCTTCTTATAAGTGTAAATCTTCTGAATATTTCCAAAACCACCTTGGCAGTAAACGTGAAAGACTTTTTGTGATATAATCAAATTTAGAAAAGGCAAAACTAAAATTTATAGCCATCAAAAAACTAGAACAATCCAGTATCAAGTAGTTCCAAGTAATAGAACAAAGTTTCCAAAGAAGGGAAAAAAACAGCGAATAAAAAAGAGTGAAAACAAATTTCTAAACTATGGAGTGTATGGACCTAAATGATCTGTTAATGTTATTTATATTTAGATGAAACTAAAGGCATCGATACAAATACTCAAAACTACAATAAAGAAATGAATAGTTAATGAATAGTTAATGAATAGTTTAACATTCTTTAATTGGCATAAAGCCTAGATGTAAGTTTCTGTCTATTAGACACGGGAAACATAGTCTCCGATCTGTAAGATAGAAGCGTTCTTGCTTTGTCGGTCAATACATTTATGTATTGGTCGAGAGAGGAGATATGATATTATTCATTATTTTCTGTATCGAAAGATATGATAATACACTCTGAAGGAATTAGTCATTAATAACACAAATCAACCTGAAGATTCGTGAATTCGATGAAACATATGTAGTTGATAGGGTGTTATTAATAATAGAATGATTCCTTTTTAACATTCTTTAATTGGCATAAAGCCTAGATGTAAGTTTCTGTCTATTATACACTGGAAACATAGTCTCCGATCTGTAAGATAGAAGCGTTCTTGCTTTGTCGGTCAATACATTTATGTATTGGTCGAGAGAGGGAGATATGATATTATTCATTATTTTCTGTATCGAAAGATATGATAATACACTCTGAAGGAATCGTTCATTAATAACACAAATCAACCTGAAGATTCGTGAATTCGATGAAACATATGTAGTTGATAGGGTGTTATTAATAATAGAATGATTCCTTTTTAACATTCTTTAATTGGCATAAAGCCTAGATGTAAGTTTCTGTCTATTATACACTGGAAACATAGTCTCCGATCTGTAAGATAGAAGCGTTCTTGCTTTGTCGGTCAATACATTTATGTATTGGTCGAGAGAGGGAGATATGATATTATTCATTATTTTCTGTATCGAAAGATATGATAATACACTCTGAAGGAATCGTTCATTAATAACACAAATCAACCTGAAGATTCGTGAATTCGATGAAACAAATGTAGTTGATAGGGTGTTATTAATAATAGAATGATTCCTTTTTAACATTCTTTAATTGGCATAAAGCCTAGATGTAAGTTTCTGTCTATTATACACTGGAAACATAGTCTCCGATCTGTAAGATAGAAGCGTTCTTGCTTTGTCGGTCAATACATTTATGTATTGGTCGAGAGAGGGAGATATGATATTATTCATTATTTTCTGTATCGAAAGATATGATAATACACTCTGAAGGAATCGTTCATTAATAACACAAATCAACCTGAAGATTCGTGAATTCGATGAAACATATGTAGTTGATAGGGTGTTATTAATAATAGAATGATTCCTTTTTAACATTCTTTAATTGGCATAAAGCCTAGATGTAAGTTTCTGTCTATTATACACTGGAAACATAGTCTCCGATCTGTAAGATAGAAGCGTTCTTGCTTTGTCGGTCAATACATTTATGTATTGGTCGAGAGAGGAGATATGATATTATTCATTATTTTCTGTATCGAAAGATATGATAATACACTCTGAAGGAATCGTTCATTAATAACACAAATCAACCTGAAGATTCGTGAATTCGATGAAACATATGTAGTTGATAGGGTGTTATTAATAATAGAATGATTCCTTTTTAACATTCTTTAATTGGCATAAAGCCTAGATGTAAGTTTCTGTCTATTATACACTGGAAACATAGTCTCCGATCTGTAAGATAGAAGCGTTCTTGCTTTGTCGGTCAATACATTTATGTATTGGTCGAGAGAGGGAGATATGATATTATTCAAATGAATAGTTAGTAAACAAACTCTCTTCATTCTTGACCAATGAGCAAGTTAAATTATGAATGGCCTCTTTTGTAATAGATCGCATACACGTTATCTTCAAAATATTTTCTTCCTCCTGGTTGCTTTCTCGCAGGAGTCGGTATCTTGAGTATTTTCTAAATAGTCTTTGACATTCTGACAAAATAATTATGAATTTAAATTTTACGAGAAAGAGTATACCACCCCCAACCATGTTATATTAAAGTATTACGTGCACTTTAAGAACTATAAAATTTAATCTTTCCGCCTAGGTATCCAATAATAACCAATCGCTGTTAATATTTTTCTGTGACTACTTCATTTTCCCTATGGTTATTTGTTGATAAAAGTTCATCAAACGTTATCACGCTGCGATATATTTACCCCATATTATGATAATGCTTGTTTTGATATTAAATAATAATTATATTGCGTTTGATACACGCAAGCTGACACATCATTAACGGGTGCGTTTATATCGACCGATCGACTTTCATACAAACCCATTGGACTAGCGTGTACGGTAGTAATTCGAGTAGCACAAGAAGTTTGTTTGATATTTTTAAAACTTACTCATTTGTTGATATTATCTTGACCATAAAACGAAGGAACACTAAACTGAAATCTACTTTTTGTGTTAAAATTAGGACCTTTCCTAAAAGCTCACGATATTTAAACCCTTATAATCCCTTTTGTCGCCAAGACTAGCTTTTAACTTCCACACAAGCTACATTTTTTCAACAAAAAAGAACGAAATAAAGACACCGCAAGTTCTTTTTTAATCTTAATATTTAAAATTACACACATCGCCATGTAGATTCTCAACTAATAATAACCCAGTTTAGCTTCTAACGAAAAAAAAAAAAAATAAGAAATACAAGTACTTGTTAATAGATAATAACCTGTTCTAACTGATTTTTTGCACTAATTCTCAAATAATATTTTTTTGGCGTAGAATAATTGTGTATAATTTTTAACAGACGTATTATTTTGTTCCTTTGTAGACAGTTATAAAAATAACCCACATTGAATGTTTAAAATATAGACGTACGTAACTTTAATAACAGTTGAATTGTGGAAATTATAGGTACTGTTCGAAATAATTCATCCTTTAATAGAAAGTATTTTTTTTCTTTTTATTAACTTCGAGATATTTTAATTATTTATTTAAATAAAAATAGAAACAATGTTACAAACGTTTCTTTGTTTTAATTAGCATTTTGCCAACTTTAATTGTTAAATGTAAAAGTTTTTTTTTTTCTAATTCACTGTATGTTGTATAAAATGAAATTTGCAGAAAATTATTTAAAATTTGCATATTCTTTCAATTAGAAGTAAATCCTTTTAAAGTGAGTCTGCAAAGGTGGGTCGTTCCAGCTTTCTAAATTAGAGAATTTGTTACATTAATTTGCAATTTTTACCAACCTTCGAGTGAATTTAATCGATGCAATTACTATTTAAAGTATTTTTCCGTGTCATCCATAAAATGACTGAAAATATTCTCGTAACTTAAATATTTTTGATATTAAATGACTCATATGATAAACGGTTATTAGTTTTCACTTTTTTTTGATAATAAAAATTCACATCAACTTTATACGTGCTTTTTAACAAATTGTTATGCATACAGTTAGCGAGAGTGAACTAGGGTTATTACATCTATAGGTACACTACCGATCATATTTATTTGCCCACCCTTAGTTTTAGCCAAAATTATTAAACTATCAAATGTGTACTGAAAATTTATTTATTGTACCAATACAATAGTGTAAAATAAACATAAAATAGTTACATTTTTCTTATATAAAAACTTTATCATTAATTATTATTAAATTTTGCTCTCATCAATGTGCCCACCTTCATTTTTGATAATTGCGGCACATAACCGCGGCATCCTTTCAATTAATTTTTGCAGTGTATCTTCTGTAATTTGTGCCCAGGCTTCTTGAAGTTGTTCCCACAGTACAGTGGTGGATGATAGAGCACATTCTCGAACCTTCCGGTCCAATTCTTCCCAAAGAAGCTCTATTGGGTTCAGATCAGGACTTTGAGCTGGCCATACCATTATAGAGATTTGCCCTTGCTCTTCTAGTTGACGCAAGTAATCGCCACACAATCTAGAAGTGTGTTTCGGATCGTTGTCCTGTTGAAATACACAGTTTTCGCCAAGAATCCTTAATCCTGAAGGAGCAGCGTTATTTTCTAAAATTTCCTTGCAGCCTTCTTTTCTTAGGACTCCCTCAATTTTGACGCCTACAGATCTTCCACCAAAATACCCCCAAATCATTACTGAACCTCCTCCATGTTTTACGGTAGGCGCAATACATTCTGGCAGTACTCTTTCTCCTGCAGATCTTACGAATATTCGCCTTTTACTACCGAAAAGTTCAAACTTCGATTCGTCTGTCCACAACACATTATTCCACTGATCAATCGTCCAATTCTTATGTTCTTTGGCCCAATTTAGTCGTTTTATCTTGTTTTGTTTTCGTAGTAGTGGTTTTCGCAGAGCAATTCTTCCGTATAAACCCGCTTGCCTTAAGCTTCTCTATACCGTGGACACACTAATTGGTTTAGCACGCGCTCTATTCATTTCAGCAGCAATTTCTTGTGCTGTTTTTCGTCTATCGCGTCTACTTATCCGTATTAGATGCCGGTCATCTGCAGATGTCGTCGCTTTGCGTCGTCCAGATCTTCTTTTGTTGGAAAATGTACCACTTTCTTCAAATTTTTTAACGTTATAATCAACGGTTCTGCGATTTAATCGTAATTCTTTTGCAATTTCGCGATTACTTTTACCCGTGCGATGATAAGCAATTATCATAGCACGCACTTCAACAGATAATTCCTTCGTCTTCGGCATTGCATTAAAATATTCACAATAACTCTCTATTTCACTGTTTTCGCAACAAAAGATGAACGATGACTGACATAAAATTTATTTTCCTTTTTGAATAACACGTCCTAATATTGTAATTAGTTAGTAGAACAACACAATATTGGTAATACCTTTTCGGAAATGCAGGTAAAACTGTTAACACTGTAGGGATTAGCCTATATAATATTTATGGTATTTTTCCAATTTATGACACCTTTACGATATATCATAAGCAATTTAAGATTTTCGTAGAAATTCATATGGAATTAATTCCACTAATAATATTGTTGAATAATTATAATACAGATTTTTCGAAAGATAATCCGTATTTCAGGAAACACATAAAATTAGGGTGGGCAAATAAATATGACCGGTAGTAAATAAATATTTTTTTTTCTTCTTTTACTCATTATAAAAAGCGAAATTCATACTGTAGAATCGAACTTACGCTTTTGATTAATTGAATACTCAATGGCTGTTGGTGAAAATACGAAGAATAATTAAACAAAAAGTACGTTTTATTAAAAAAGCACGTATTCAAAAGATAATTTCGCGGACATTCTAATCGTTTATTACTGTACATAGAATTCAGAAAAGTGTAATACGTTTACTTTTTCTTCCTCGTTTTAAATCTCTTCCGTGCTTTAATAATATAAAAATCCGATAAATATAAATCAAATTGAAGTGAAATCCTGTACTGGCGTGCGTGTTCACTGCAAGTACGCCTCTGAAGTGATAGTAAAGGACAATTACACTGATTACATGTAACTAATTAAAGTTATAAATCAACATCAACGATTCATAATAAATGTTAATGGGTACGCTTTCTTCGGCCATTTCTTCCATAAAATAGGAAAAAGTCTTTTTTTGTCCGTTAGAATTTTTCAAATAAAAACAAAAACACGTCCACGTTCGAATAGACCGAAGAGACTTTGTTTTAACATTTATAATAATAACAGTAGTTATTAACAGCTGCATACATTTAATTGAGAGGAATTTTTAAAAATAACCCGTTATATTAAATAGATGCTGTTCAATAACTAACAGAATTTATTGCGTTCTTTTTTTCTTTTAATGTAAAATAGTAAAATTAAAATCGTTCGAAGATAGCGGAGAATTACTCAAAACTTTCTACTGGCCTATTATGCCTATTATTGTGGTTAAATAATATTTTTGTTTCATAATAGTGGCAAAGTGAATTTTACAGTTGAAAATTAATTTTCATTTAGTTTAACCACATTTAATAACTGTAATATTGGTTATATTAATATCGGTAATTTCAAATTACGAGGGAGCGTTTTTATATTCGCGGAATGGGGGACAAGGGGTGGAAATAAAAAAAACAAATTATTTTTCTTTTTCAATATATTCACCTGCAAGACGGATACATTTTTCACATCTTTCAATTAATTTATTTATACCCTCATAAAAAAATGATTTCTCGTTATCTGCAAAATACGCCGAATCTGCCTCCTTGACTTCATCATCGGCAGTAAATTTTTTACCCCGCAGCTCTTTTTTTCATTTTCGGAAACAGGTAATAATCACTCGGGGCCAGGTCTGGGCTGTAGGGTGGGTGATTCACAATTTCGAAGCCCACCTTATGCAGGGCAGCTAACGCAACGCCGCTCTTGTGGACGGGCGCGTTGTCGTGCAAAAACAGAACACCTTTTGTCAATTTTCCCCGTCTTTTCTCTTTAATGGCTTCTTTTAGTCGCTCTAATATTGAAGCCTAATATTCTCCGGTTATAGAAACACCTTTATCTTTATAATCAATCAACAATATTCCTTCCGAGTCCCAAAATACCGTTGCCATGAGTTTCCTAGCTGATTGTGACACTTTAAATTTCTTGGGAGGTGCTGTGCCCTTTTTATGCCACTGCATGGAGTCTTGTTTGGACTCAGGTTCATAATGATGAACCCAAGTTTCGTCTCCAGTAACAATTCCACTCAATACACCATGCTTGTCTTCATTACAGAGGTCCAAAAATGCACGCGAACACTCTACGCGCTGTTGTTTTTGCGGCGGCGTGAGCATTCTCGGCACCCATCTTGCGCTGACCTTAGACATGCCGAGATGATCGTGTAGGATTTTAAAAATTGTTGTATCGGATACTCCAACCATTTCTGCGAGTTGTTTCTTCTTTAGTCGAGCATCTTCGAGTACAATTTGTTCAACTTTTTGGATAAGTGCTGGCGTGGTCACCTCAATGCTCCTGCCCGGCCCCGGGTCGTCTTCAAGGGATTGCCTTCCTTGTTTAAATAAACTATGCCACTTGTACACCATGGTTTTTCCTGGACAAGAGTCGCCGTAAACCAATGACATCTCATTCATTGTGGTCGCGACTGATTTTCCTTGCTTGGTAAGGAACTTTATAACGGCACGATATTCGATTTTTTCCATATTTCACTTTTCACTCCTGATTATGTTTCTTGGTTGACGATAGCTCAAAGACTAACTGTCTAATAACAATGAAACTTCGTATTTATACTAATCATCAGTCGCTGCACAGGCCACGCCCCCAATGCGCCTACTCACCCCTCTACAACCCGCTCATTCCGCGAATATAAAAACGCTCCCTCGTACATAACCTCATAATTCAACTTTACTTTTAATTACATATCATTAACTTTTTCATTAAAAATTACATTTTTATTAAATCGTGCATATTTAATTCAAAGTAATGTACGAGGGTTGTTTCTCAAGTTCTAGAAGTTTAGCTCTAGTTCAATTGTGTAAATATTGTAGATCACGCTTTGATAAGTTTTGTGGAGTATTTTTGTGCAGCAGATTTTGGGAGACAGTTAAATCGCAGGATTATCACCTCCTTTTGTTTAAAGACGGTACGAGACCTGTCTCCAAAGTGTATTTGGAGAGTGTAGAATGTAAAAGTAGCTTACCGTGGATCGATCCTTTTAAAACTGGCAGAACTTCACTAAGAAGACGATCCGTGCTGTGGAAGCCTGAGTTTTTCTGAAAACGAAAGAAACGTTACTGTCGTGGAAAAACTACTTGAGGATAATAGACGAATAATTATTCGTAGTTAGTGTTAATAATAACCTCTATTGTCCAACGATATACTGTTATAGGACAAATAGAAGAAATATATATCCACAAAAAGCATAAAATTGAACATATATAGAAACTATAATCAAAAAAATATAAAAGAAAAACTAAGAAAATAACTCATTGCAGATAATAAAATCAAAAACAATATCGTTATAAAGTACCTCAACATTCCAGAACATTGAGGTTGGAGGAGCACTATGCAAAAGAAAATTACTTCGAGTAAAGGGGTCTATATTCTTTTTTCCATTCTTGAGAAGTACTGCATATATTCCTTCCCGTCCACAAGATCTTCCACTTTTTAGTTTTCTTATATTTTCTATTAAAATTTCCTCGTCTATTCCTATCTCTTCTTGTATAACAACTGGGTCTTCTCTTTTCGTTCTTGTAATAATTTTTCATAATGTCGTATCCATTGTTCTTGGTATATTACATTAATCCCCCCATTCTCTTTTCCTGCTGACTTCATAATTTTTATGAATTTTTATGAAATTTTTTACATATTACTGCTGAGTGTTTGGGGTCGTTGTCCTGCATAAACACAAAATTTTCGCCGATTAAACGTAGTCTCGTTGGTATTGCATTTACTTGCAATATTTCTAAATAACTTTCTTTTCGCAAAATATCCTGGATTCGCTTCAAGTCTCCTGTGCCGGCGTAGCAAAAACAACCCCAAACAAACACAGAACTTCTTCCTTGTTTGACGGTCGGCACTATCTAATCCCGCAACATTCTTTGACCACTCGCTCTTCTTACAAAAACACGTCTTGATTGTTCAAACTCTTCAAATATTAATTCATCAGTCCATAAGCCTGCCTGTTTCCCTTCGAAGTAAGAATTTTCTTACAGCAATGCGGCCGCGAATATTTACAGTTTTTAATCTTCTTTTCACTGTAGTTACAGAAATTTTTCTTGCACGCACGCGATTAATTTCTGTGGCGATTTCAGGTGCTGTCAGTCTCCTATTTCGTTTACTCCGCAATTTTATACGCTCATCGTTGGCGTGAGATGTTATTCGCTTACGAGCTGAACGTGCCGGATCTCTTAAACTGCCCGTGCGCTAATGTCGCAGAATGATATCACTAACAATCGATTTATTAACATGTATCCTTTCGGAAATTTGACGCACTGAATAACCTTCTTGATGAAAGCAATAATTACAGAACGTTTTTCTAAACTTGTTAGTTTTCCTCTCGGCATTTTAAGTTTACATAAAAAATACGGTCTTATCAGTGATGCGCGCTAGCAATTTTATTTGAAAACTAATGCATATTTCGATACACAAGATCCTTTGCGGTGAGGGCAGGTAAGTTTCGCAAGTTTTTTGCTTTCAACATTATCTCAAAAATAATCGTTTTTATGGCGGTACCGATTATTCCAGAAATTACCGCAGCGAGTCATAAAATATAATAGTTATTTGTAGGTGCTCTAATAGATTTGCCTTCAATTGGTTGTAAATCTCGTAAAGGACTTAATGTATATATATATTATACATATATTTAAACAATTATATTATTTTTTAGAAGAGTTTACTGACTCACTAGCCGTCCGAACTAATATAGACGGTAGTGTACGTCACATAATTTTGAACGGTACTGTTAGTGTACAATTCCATTCGTTCCTAATTACGAAAATTAATTACGCATATTTTTACCTTGATCTGTTCGAATATAATTTGATCGAGTGAAATACCAAAGGTACATGTTTATGAACAAATTTATAAATTTTAAACAGTTACAGAGATCGAGGTCTCCTTTTTTTTCTTATTACAACTCGCATTACCTTCTGTACTCGAGGAATACTATCTCGCTCTAAAGCATTCTGTTCAACTCTGAGAGTTATAAACTTTTATATTGGAATGTAGAACTATATTAGGAATATACTAGTTTTTATTGTAAATAGAAAAAAAAAAGAGAAAAAGATAAAATAGCAAGACGTTGTAGCACATAGGTCTAATACGTGTTTGCAAAATTGCATATGATTTGATACATAACAAAATATTCCGCTGACGTTGGTATTTTTGTTTTCCCTTGCCCGAAACGGATGGTAATTATATACATTTTCAATGCAACGTCGATGAAGAATTCGTCCTTTAAAGGTTACCGTATACCGTTCACAATCCAGTTGGCTAGCTTGTGTACGGTTATTGTATTTGATGATATCTTCTTTCAATGAATTTCCTATCTTTATACTTATTTATTGTAGCCGTTTGTGCACCTAAACTAACGGGAACTTGAACACTTAGTTAAACTTAGAAAAATATAAAAATCAATTGGATTATAAATAACGTAAAAAAATTGTATTTAGGTCAATACATTCCTTTTTTTTTGTACAGAAATAATACGCAGTATTCCGCGATATTTGCGATTAAAAAAAGAAATTTATAATGTGAAATTGTGATATACACAGTCTGTCGCAGAGAAAACCGAATTTTTTAAAAATAAAAACAAAAGCTTACTATTTTGGTAAAATTCATTTATTTTATTCAAAGTTGTCACTTTCGGCTTCAATACAACGTTTTACACGGCCAATTAACTTGTCGAATGAATTTATAAGTTCATCTTTAGACATATCCTTCAAGATCGTTGTCGACGCCTTTTTAATGGCTCGACGTCAGCATAACGCTGCCCTTTCATTGGCAAATGTAGTTTGGAGAATAGGTACAAGCTACAGGGAGTTAAATCCGGTGAGCGGTTGATGGTTAAAATGCCATTTGCAGTTAGGAAATCAGTGATAAGCGTCGAACGATGAGATGGTGCATTGTCATGCAGTAAACGCTAGCGACCATCTTCAGGGGCGCACACGACTAATACGCGCCAAACGACACATCATAACACCAAGATAATATACAGCACTGACTGTTTGACTAGTTGGTACAAACCTTTTGCGCACTATGCCTTTCGATTCATCAAAATAAATCAACATTGTCTTCACTTTCGACTTCTCCAAACGGCTTTTTTTCGGTCTTCACTTGGGTGCTTCCATTCAGAGCTTTGACGCTTTGACCTCTGAATCATATTGAAAACACAATGTCTCATCGCCACTTACAATAGACCTGAAATTTCCGTCATTTTTTGGGTCTTTAATAAAGTCCGTGCAATGTTGAATTTAGTTAGCTTGTGTGGTACAAACCTTGCACAAATCTTTCTCACAAATCCGGTGTCAAAATGCGATGAATTGAATCTTTGGAAATATTTAATTCCATTTCCACGTATCGCAGTGAGAATTTCGGCTCATTTCTGATAAATTCACGCACAAGTTCGATGTTACTTTCCGTAACGACAGATTTTTTTGCAAGTCGTCATTTATGTTCGTACGACCGTCTTTAAATCATTTATACCTTATTAACCATGGTTGTAAATTATTGCACTTTTTCTCGTTGAAATATCGTTCTTTCACTTTCAACGCTGCTTGCACGACACGCGGCATTCTATCAGTTAATTTTCTAAGCGTATCTATAGAAATGTTCTATTTGGATTGAAGAAGCCGCCAAAGATGATCTTTTGAAGTCGGACAGTGATTTCTTATTTTTCAATCGGGCGATAAACAACAGTTTATTGTTTGCTGACTTAATCGCGTCAGCAATATCGTTAATTTAAATAATAGAAAGAAATGGGCCTAAGTTCGAGTCATATGGAACTCCAGGAGTAGCAATGTACCGTGTGTAAAAATAACTGTTGCAAGATGCTCTGGCAACAATTCTACCGTTTAATTTTCGCTTTAAATTCTCAGCGATGATTTTTAATTTTCCATTTTAATGAATTTATCTTTATTCAACAATATTTTTGTGTAGAAGAGTTTTTAAAAAATAAACCTACATTCTTTAACATTTAATGCGGCAAATATTTTCTTGTCAAAAATAAAAGAAGTCTTCTTGTAGGTCATTACTCTTCGCACTTAACTTAAAAAAAGTGCTTTAAGGAATATTAATGGTGTAAGATTATTTTCTTAATTAGAACGTCTATTTATGAAGATCTTACGAAACAAGTACCTAATTCTCCTAACAATTAGAATTTAGTTTTTTTTATTTAATGTTTGTACAGTGTTATGTATACATTTTGTTATTTTAATTGGCTCTTTATAGTAATTATTTTTAATAGTCACATTATATATGTTGATAAAAAGTAAATCTAATTAATTTAAATTAGATATTACAGTGAACCAGGACTTTTTGCTCGTATTTCTTGTGTAGGTTAAAGTTAAAGGATTATGAAAAAGAATTTTATTTAGAGACTTACGAGGACATATCAGAAAATACATGAACAAGACAAGTCTTTGGGGAAAAAGTATTTTGTTTTTATACAGTCTCCTTTTAGCTCATATTTCCAACGTTTAAGGTTCGGGACCTTTCAACCTTTCAAAAAATAGTACTATCTGGACCTCAAAATGCCCATTTGCATTTTCGATGACTTCTCTATTTGATGAGAACTTCTTTCTAGTCAACCATTTCTTTAGGTTTGGGAACTAAATCTAGGCTGGGAATGGAGCCTTGTCCTAGCAGTCTTTACCAAATGAGGCCTTTTAACTTTGACTTCTTCGTTTAATCTATCGAATAACGATGCATAATACTCGCTTGTTATTGTCTTTCCATGCTGTAAGCAATTAATAAAAATTATACCTCGGAAACCTCAAAAGACTAGTCATCACTTTTCCAGTAGATAGGATCACCTTATCCTCCTTTTGAGTTGGTTCACCACGTTTTATCTGTTTTATGGTCTTCGGAGTGATGTTAATGATAGATAGTTGGCCATTTTGACCCAGTTTTGGTGAATTGTCAGACGTCCAACTGTACTAAATTTTTTCATATTCAAATGTCGATGCAGGACGCGGTGTAGGAGGCCTTATGAAATGTCTATTTTTCAATCTCTCTCAACGAATTTTTCAGTTGTTTCTTCATCGTTAACTCTTTTAGTCTGCCAGAACACGATGCATTTATGCTTGATCACGTTTAAATTCAACAATCCAGTTTGCAACTATGCATACGAAGAAGATTCATCGATCTTCATCTAACTCCCTTTTTTATGTTAAGCATTTTAGCATCCCCCAGCAGTCTTTCTAATAAATATTTAGGAGAAAAGTTTTCATAAATTGGAAGAATAACTTCTTGAACTTTTCCTTTTTGGCCAAAATGTTACATCGTCGCCATCTACACCAGGAATCAGATCCCAGTGGGTAAAGTGGATGTATTGGACTTGCATTTGTAGATGACATTTGATAATATGTTGATCATATTTCATTTATATCATCAACAGAATTTGGATGGCGTCTGGTGTTTATTCCGTAATATGTAGCTAAGTTAGTTCCCTTGTTAAATTATCGGTTAGTTCTCTGGACCTCTTTCCTCCAATATGAAGTACTTTTCCAACATAGAACAACCATGCTATCCTTATTTTATAATTTCTAGTTTTATTCTCAATAAAATTTTCCATCTTTTGATGTCTACGTCACTCGTATTTGTTGATAAATTAGAATTTTGCGAACGCATTTTGAGATACTAAACTTTCAAAATCTATGAAAACAAAAAAAAAATCGATTTTTCCAATAAAATAGGTTATCCCCAATAAATATATTAACTTCTATTCAAGCTAGATGAACACAAAAACGTTTTTCCTTCAATTTTCTGTTTAAACGAATACAAAGGAGGAGTGAAGATTCTTGACAATTAAATAAAAATTACATTTAAGGGGAGAACATAGGTGAATCCATTCCACGACTTATTATTTCGTCTATTACGATATGCTTCCAAGCAATCATTTCATCATTTTTTGTGAGACTGGGGTAGAAAAATGATCTTCGATTTGCTGAAGAATGAGTCGAGATATTTCTAAACCGAAATCGGCAGACTGTTTTTCTACTGATAGCTAAAAGTTTCAGCTTTCTTATGATGTGTCTTTATGCGGATGAGGAAGGTAGCTGTTGATACTTGTTTATTTTAGATACACCTTAATCTTATAAAGGTACAAGTCTTTGGTCATTGCTTCCAAGCAATCATTTCATCATTTTTTTGTGAGACCGGGGTAGAAAAATGATTTTCGACTAGCTCAAGGATGAGTCGAGATTTTTCGAAATTGGCAAACTGTTTTTCTACTGATAGCTAAAAGTTTCAGCTTTCTTATGATTTGTCTTTATGCGGATGAAAAAGGTAGATGTTGCTACTTGTTCATTTTAGATACACCTTAATCTTATAAAGGTACAAGTCTTTGGTCATTGCTTCCAAGCAATCATTTCATCATTTTTTTGTGAGACTGGGGTAGAAAAGTGATCTTCGACTTGCTTAAGGATGAGTCGAGATATTTTTAAACCGAAATCGGCAGACTGTTTTTCTACTGATAGCTAAAAAGTTTCAGCTTCCTTATGATGTGTCTTTATGCGGATGAGAAAGGTAGCTGTTGCTACTTGTTCATTTTAGGTAAACCTTAATCTTATAAAGGTACAAGTCTTTGGTTTATAATCCATGAACGTTCATATTTTCCTAGTTTTGACACAAATTTTCCATCCTTCATTTCTTCCTCGATTTACCCCCACGTCTACTTTCTGGATTCTTCCAAGCAATAATAATCTACCACATTGTAGTTTTTCTAATCTCCTAACTATTATATTAGCATGCTTCGACAAACAATATTATTATCAATATGAACTATAAATTTCAAAATTAATTACTTTGAGTAACCTTATTTAATCAACCTTACACTATTTCTTTGCAAACTTTGTTACTTTGTTTATGACCTTTTTTGGCATTTAATTCCTTTCAATTACTAAGTTAGACATTTAAGATATTTCGCGTATTGGAATGTGTTTTTTTTTATACTACTGTGGGCAAAAAATAGTAAGACTTTATTCATAATTTTTAAATTCTTAATTTATTCTTCCAAATCTATTTCGTCCCCCTCAAAGTAATCCCCCCTGGCCCCAATACACTTGTGCCAACGTTTCTTCCAATTCTCGAAACAGTTGTTAAAGTCAATTTCAGGAATAGCCTTCAATGCGCGTAGCGATTCACGTTTAATGTCTTCAATTGACTCAAAACGGTTTCTCCGGAGCGGTCGTTTGAGTTTACTGAATAGCCAGAAGTCACACGGAGCTAAATCAGGCGAATACGGTGGTTGCGGCACGATATTGGTTGAAAATTTGGCGAAAAACTCACGAAGAATTAATGCAGTATGCGACGGTGCATTATCGTGATGCAAAAACCAAGAGTTGTCGGCCCATAATTCTGGCCTTTTTTTACGAATAGCATTGCGCAAACGACGCATAACACTGAAATAGTATTCTTTGTTGACAGTTTGGCCGGTCGGAAGGAATTCGGAGTGCACCACACCTCGATAATCGAAGAAAACATAACCTTGATTTTTGACTTGCTTTGACGTGGTTTTTTGGACTTCGGCTCACCTTTGATACGATATTCAGCCGATTTGAGTGATTTTGGAACAAATCGTGCTTTCACTTTTCTTAGGCCCAAATGATTTTTCAAAATGGTTTTCACTGTCCATTCGATATTCCAACGATGCCAGAAAGGTCTCTGACTGTTAATCGTCGATTCTCAAGCACCAATTCCTTGATTCTATTGACGCGTGGATCATCAGTTGATGTTGATGGCCGTCCTGGACGTGGATCGTCATCAACGCGCTCTCGACCCTCTTTGAATAATTTGTACCAATCAAAAACACTTGCTCGCGACAAACAATTATCACCGAAGGCCTTTTACAACATTCTGAACGTTTCGACACCAAAAATTTAATTACGTACACAAAATTTAATGGAACTTCTTTGTTGAATAATTTCACTCATTGTAAAAATCGCCGAATGCACTTTTTGTACTTCAGAAAGACAAGCGTATACTAAACACTAATGATTATTTTGATGTGACATTTGGCACAGATGTCACTGACAGTCATACCAACTTTGAAAAAAAATATTTCGACGAATGGGTTTTCGCGCGAAATTTAAATTAAAAAGTCTTACTATTTTTTGCCCACAGTAGTATATATATCAAACGTATAGATGTTATCTTCAATTTCATGTTCGTATACACATGACTGTAATAAAATTTTATGTTATAGTTTTAAATATTTAATCTTAGATAAATAGTAATGCAATTAAATTCGCTATTTACATGTACATATATACAAATATGCTACATAAAATTTAATATGTTATAACCTACTTTATCTAGTCATATACAATTTTATATTGTACAAAATTAAGGAATATAAAATATGAATGTACAGTTTAGGTAGTTTTTATTACTTGCACCGTTAGCTCACAAATGCCAGCATATAAATAATTTCTCTGATATATACCTTTCATGAAAGTCTAATTTTTCGATAAAAACTGTTATATAGATACTTACTTCATTAAATATTATTTATTTGCATCCGTCCTATAATTTAAAGAATTTATATACGCGGTCTAATCAATTGATAAAAATCTTAACGATCAATACAAAGTATTGATTGGTTTTGATACTTCTTTTTTTGTATTTACAACGCTTAGATTGTAATTACACTACCGGCCAATAAGTGTTTGCCAACCCAGAAAGTAGTAGAAAAACAGGGGTATTGCACAAGTGTACTGCAAAACTAAAACTTCTATTATCTTAAAAAAAATATTATTTCAATTTCGTTTATTTTTTTTTTTTGAGTCGTCAATGTGATCATTTTTAACTGCTATTATTGCCTGGCACAATCTCGGCACCCTCTCTCGTAATTTCACCAAAGTTTCCGGTTCTATTTTTAACCATACATCTTGTAGTTGGAGCTGATTTTCGTACTTGTGTATCTAGCTCGTCCCAAAACATCTCTATTGGATTCAAGCCGGAGCTCTAAGGAGGTCGTTTCTAAATACCACCGACACAATTTGGACGTGTGTTCGTAATCGTAGTCTTGCTGGTACAGTTTTCTCAAATTAGTCGTGGTTCAGAGGAATGGCATTCTGTTCCAAAAGATCGCAGTTGCACCAAATAGTCTTAAATCTTTACTGCTTCTCCTCCATGCTTGAAGGTGGATGCAATGCATGATTCGAGAACTCGTCCTGATCTTCGGACAAACGTTTTTCCTTTTGAATTTGTACTTGTCGGCTCGGAGTACTTTTTTTTTCAACTCTTCCAGCATCCAATCCTTGCGTTGTCTTGCCCGAGCTAACCGTTTTATTTTATTTTGCTTGCGCTTGTGTTGCGACGCAAACCTGTTGAATTCATTACTGTTTGTCTCTGCAATTTCCGGTGCAGTTTTTCGCCTATTTCTTTTACTTAACAAAACTATTGCTCGATGTTGTGTTATTTTTGGACTAGCTTCTTCATATTTTTATTATAGTCCGCAGTTTTGCGGCTTAAATCCATATTGCCATTACTATGATGAGATGCTATAACAGCACGTGTTTTAACCGATAGTTTTTTCTACCTGGCATTATTCAAAATATCGATTTTGTTTTAAAATAATACACAAACATTACGACATGAACTTTTTACACTTCGAAAATTGAACGAAAACTAAAATTTTTATACAAAAACGACAACTCGTTAGTTGACTTATGGCCTAATGTAATCGTATTTAAAATGTCCGAGAGAAAAGTTTATTTAATCGAACTACTTGAGTCGTAAAATGATCATTGTCGATAATTTAGTGTTAAAGTAGTTAAATACATAAATACCGAAATATATGCATGTATTGCCATATGTTTACCTTTTAAACTCTAATAACATATTGTGTATATGTGTGTATATGAAGGCAAATAATTATGATTGTAGTTCAAATTTCTTATATAACTTTATATTATAATATATTATAACTAGTTCATATATACACTATTTTCGCTCATTCTTTTTATATTTTTATATTTTTATTGAGTTTCTGGCCTTTCTATATTTCACAATGGCCAACACACTATTCTCTTCCTCCTTTAGTTATATTCTATTTCTTGTGAACTATATTCTAACTTCCTATAGATTATATTCACCGATATATTAATTCTTTGCATGTGCCCCTACCAACTCATTTGTTTTTGACATACTTGAGTATGAATTCTACATCCAGTTCTGGACAGACCAAACACAAATTACTTTCTGCATTATAGTATTGGGTTGGCAATTAAGTACTGTCGGTTTTTATTGATAGAGAGCGTTGCTTTATTTTTTGTATAACGTATGTTAGTGCTGTACTTTACCGTGTGTCGCGTGATACTAGTCACATTGACGTAACTTCAGAAGCAAGTAGTGCGTGATTTTTATTAAAGTTATTAGTTGTGGGTTAATTTTAAATGGAGTGCAGAAACGAACATTTTCGACATATTTTACTATTTTATTTCCGTAAAGGAAAGAAAGCTGCTGCGGCTCACAAAAATATATGTGAAGTTTATGGTGCTAATTGCTTAACAGAGCGCACGTGTCAGAATTGGTATAAAAAATTCCGTTCTGGAGATTTTTCCCTCAAAGATGAGCAACGTTCTGGTCGGCCTACTGAAGTTGATGATGACCAAATCAAAGTCATAATTGAAGAGGATCGTCATATAACTGTTCGAGAGGTTGCGGAGAGGCTACATGTATCGCACACAACAATTGAAAAACATTTAAAATGTCTTGGGCTAGTTAAGAAGCTTGATATGATATTTGGGTACCTCACGAATTGAAAGAAATTCATTTAACACAAAGAATCAACTTTTGCGATATGCACCTTAGACAAAATGAAACCGACCCTTTCTTAAAAAGAATCATCACTGGTGACGAAAAATGGGTCCTGTACAGTAACATAGTTCGAAAACGATCATGGAGCAAACACGATAAACCAGCTCAAACCACATCGAAAGCTGAATCGCATCCAAAAAAGATCATGCTGTCAGTTTGATGGGATTACAAAGGTGTTGTGTTTTTTGAGCTGCTTCCAAGGAACCAAACGATCAATTCTGATGTTTACTGTCAACAATTAATAAAACTGGATGAAGCAATCAAAGAAAAACGGCCAGAATTGTCAAATCGGAAAGGTGTAGTTTTCCACCAAGATAATGCAAGACCTCACACATCTTTGGCAACTCGTGAGAAACTATTGGAGCTTGGCTGGGAAGTGATGCCACATCCCCCATACAGCCCTGATCTAGCACCATCTGATTACCATTTATTTCGAAGTTTGCAGAATTCTTTGAATGGTAAAACTTTCACAAATGACGATGACCTTCACTCGCACCTGGTTCAGTTTTTTGCTGATAAGGACCAGAAATTTTATGAGCGCGGAATCATGCAGCTGAAAGAAAGATGGCAAAAGGTCATTGAGCAAAATGGAAAATATATAATTGATTAAAAACTATTGTTTGTTTAAAAAAAAGTGTTTTATTTTATACTACAAAACCGAAAGTACTTAGTTTCCAACCCAATATAAACGGCTACCCTCGTATAAGTTGATTTAGAAATGCAGCCATTTCATTCACACTATTGGTATTTCTCGATGAGAATAGTTTCCAGTTTTCAATAAAGTCTCTATTTCCACCTTCTTTACACTAATTATGAAATTTCAAAAATTTTCACATGCAAAGCTACACTCAAAATGATAAAAAACAAATTAACCTCCTTATTGTGTTTAATCCCGAGAAGGGTGTTTAGTGGTGGTTAAAATACTGAGAATTTTATATTCGTTGTAAGGGATTATCGCCAATATTATAACAACAGAAGATATGATTTCTCTCTAATTACTAAATAGCTCTACATATTTCTAAGAAATGCGAGTGGCCCTAATTTAATTGTCTGGTACTGTATTGCGAATGTATATACTTCAACCTACTGTTTCTTGAGAGAACAGAGTTTTTTCTTCTTTTTCTTCCTGTAAATGAATCCCAAGACAAATTATCTACTTACTATATTTTTATAGCAACATATTTCTATAAGTTTTTATGGCATGCGGTGCCAAATAAAGGAAGTACGACACGTGTCTTTTTTTATCTTTTTATTCTTGAATACGTTCTTCGTATGTATACGTAAAGTAAATCACTTGAGGATAAATTCCATAAAAGGCGTTCAACTTCGTGTAATGTGTGATTTAAAATTTAGTCATTGCTTGCTGATATTTATTCAGTGAACAATGGAGTTTACAGATTTAAACATGACCTCAAAAACTGTATCTGCCATACCGTATACCCTAAGTAGCAGTATTAAAATATTTTCAACTGGCAATGTACGCCATTAAAAATGAAAACGGTTTCCTGTAAATTTTAAACGTTCATAATTGATTTAATTATAGTTTGTTAATGTATTTTACATGATCTGAATTTATTTCACAATAATGCATATAACTTTCACTGTCTGTAAGTATGCGGTCCAACAAATCGTTAACTTATTTCGTAATGTAAAAATAATTTTCCAATGCCCATTTACTTTTATATTTAATTCCGCTTGAAATTTGTTCACACTTGCTGATACAATTTTTATTATAATGGGACGGGGGAAGAGAGGTTTTACATATCTATATATATAGTATTTAGAATTCATTTATTTAAAAATTATCTAAAATATTTATATTGCAATAGTAAAAGTATTTAACGTTAGTACACTGGAATATATTAAAATTTATACGAGGGTAGCCGTTTATATTTCTGGAACTGGCAACACTGTTAGTGTTGCCTCCGATCTGATGATTGCATCGTGAAGTTTGTCATTTTTGACAATATATTTACTATGACAGTTTTATTATCCGGTCGCTATTTCTATTGTTGATAGTAACTTGAAAATTTTATGTCAGCGAAGAAATGAAATTAACCCGCGAACATTTTCGTGCAATTATTTTTAACTTAACTTTCGGCGTGGATTATCTCAACAAGAATGCATCGACGAGCTGCATTCTTTATATGGTGATGAAGCACCAAAACTACAGTATATCGTTGGTATAGTCAATTCAAACTTGGACGGCGTTCTTTGGACGATGAATTTCGTGGAGGTCATCCCGCAAATGTTGTTGTGTCGGAAAACATTAATACACCAGCGTGCATAAGATCCTGCATTAACATTTAGCCGTTAAGAAGATATGTTCACGTTTGGTACCACATAATTTGACAACCACTCAAAAAAGGACTCGCCTCGATTGGTGCCAAGAAATGCACAAAAAATACAATGGCGGTGCTTCAAAGAACATTTATAAAGTCGTCCCAGGTGATGAATCTTGGATCTATACGTATGAGCCCGATAGTAAATAGCAGTTGACTGTGTGGGTATTCCAAGATGATTTCGAACCAACAAAAGTTGTTCGCGTTCGAAGCACATCAAAACAAATGGTCGCCTGTTTTTTCGGAAAAACCGGTTACGTTGCAACCGTACCTTTAGAGAGTTGTAGAACAGTAAATTCCGAATGGTACACAACTATCTGTTTGCCAAAAGTTTTTGAATAAATAAGTAAAAAAAACCGAAAACGACAGATCATTCTCCACCATGACAATGCGAGCTCTCACAGGTCAGTTCAGACAATTGATTATTTGACACACGTGAAGAATAAACTTCGTGGTCAACGGTTTTCTACGCCGGAAGAGGCAGTCGAGGCATTCAAAAACTCATATTTTGGAGATACCGTCTTCACAGTGGCAGCAATGCTTTTTGGATTGGTTTAAACGAATGCAGAAATGCATTGATTTTCAAGGAGAACATTTTGAAAAGCAATAAAACTATTTTCGATAATAAAAAGTTCTTTTTTGTTCGCTATAAACAGCTACCCTCGTATATGCAGGATAAAGATCTGAAAGCATATTTCGCGTAAAGCGAAAACAGAGTTTCGAAATATATAAAATTGAACTCCAACAAAATCTAAGTGTTCTTAATCAATGGAAGATAATAAGAAGTGTAAATATACATCAGAGCACATTGATTTCCTAATCTGTCTTCGATCTTCGATCTCACAAAACTGTTTCCATCTTTTTTACTTTATTGTTTTACCTTATCTTTCACCTTAATATTCGTTGTTCTTTATATTCTTCATAGTTTTTTGTGTTCTACTTCTAAGATATTGTTTTCCATTTTGTTTTTTGATTTTGTCCATGTCTTTGGTTTCTTGGTTCCACCACCTATGTTTCTTTTGCGTTTCTTCGTAATGTGTCTTCAATAACCTCTCATATTTCATTTATGCTTTTATTATTTATCTCTTCTAACATGTTACACCAATTTCCTATTTTTTCTTTAAAGTTTTGTGCTGTTTCTTCTTTGTATAATTTGTATGATATAATTTTGTCTATGTTGCATCTTTTATTTCCTTTTTTTTCTATATGCTTTTGACTGCCTTCAGTTGTAGTTTGTTGTAGTTCTAGTGATTGGAGTAGATTTCAGCTCCTAATAAACTCTTATGCCTTTCGTTTCACTTCGGAATTCTCTATTTATTATAATATAATCTATTGATGGATTCCCCTCTGCTCTTTGCTTCTCTGGCATATTTATTTATCGCTTTATGTGCGAAAAAGATGTTAGCGATGATCAAATTGTTCGACATACAAAAATCTATCAGTCTTTCCCCATTGTTATTTTTAATGTTCTCACCATGAATTCCTATTGCAGTTGCCGTTTTATCATCTTTCTTTCGTACTCTGCTATTTAGGTTACCTATTATTAGTATTCTTCCTTCTGTGTCATCTATTTCTTCAGACATTTTATTCCAGAATTCGTTTTTTTACACAAAGGAACTGGATTTTTCTAAAACTATTCACGAACAAATGATTGCAATATGTGGGTCGAGGCTTCATCATATTTTAAAGTGAAATATTGGTCAAAACAGTTTCACTGAGATCGTGAACCCATTGAAGATGATCCATCGTTTTTTGAGGCCACACAGGAGTTATTGTTGTTGAATACATGTTAACTTATCTATGTTAACCCTTTACACTCCAGCCTAGTAACTCATGGATGCAATAAAACAAAATATTTATTTCTTAGCTAAGTGTTAAGGGCGCTGAGTCAGTAAAACAACCGTGTCGCCGTAGCCGCGACAGTGGATTTATTGTTAGCATTTTAATATTGCGAATACGGCGACAACGAAGTGCAAAGGGTTAATATTATTGACCAAAAAATGTTGAAGTTTACATCACAAAGAAGCCCCTTCTTCTCCATAACAATGCGTTGGTTTACAAGACAACCAAATACCAACAAAACAAGTTAAGAACAGTTAATTTTTTACTTAAATAACCATCTTTAAACGCAAGTTACAGTTGTTTTTTTATAGAATTTCCAAGTTGAAAAATAAAATTCTTTATGAATGCTGCCTCTTTTTAGCCAGGCTCACGATTACTGATCAACCTTTGTAATTGAGGCAAATATTTTTCTTATGGAAAATGTTAGTCATAAATTGCACCTTTTAATATAGTCTGTAGCCTTTTTTGCGACTCTACGAGCGAGTACAAATAAAAGAAACAGAATCGTACTCATTACTAAACATATTTATAAGAACATTAAATTATTTTACTGTAAACATATACGTTATAAACACCATTGTTTCTTTGTACTTCAGTTATCGATTTAAAAACGCACAGAGAGATTTTTAAAACAGTTTCCAACACAAAGAATACAAAAATAACTGCCGAGTAATTCGAGCTTGTGTTTAAGGTTTAAAGTATCCGAAATATTAGACTAAACACGTCGACAGTAATTTATACATCTACCTATTGAAAGTATTCAAAAAAATGTTTTAAGAACTCGTATCGCCAATCGTATGCTGATGAAATAAAATACGTTTATATACAGTATTGCACAAAAGAAATCAAAACCAACAACAGATGTGTAAACGTTGTGTAGTCTCTACTAAAATTAATAACGGGCTATTCGTTAATCATAAAAGAGGTTGTATGTAATATTGAATGTGACTCGAGGAGCTAGAATGGCCGCAAAGTGCAAAGAATTTGAAAAAGTGTTTTTATATGTTCACCCAAAACATAAATACTATTTGAACTAGTACGAGGGTAGTTTGACAAGTAGTGAGAATGGAAAAGAAAAACGAATTTTTTAAATACAAAATAATTTTTATTTTTCAATATATTCTCCTAAAAGAGCAATACATTTATTCCAACGGTGCTCCAATGCCCTTATGCCATCTCTAAAATGCGATTCCGGAAGGCTTGCAAAATACTCATTTACGAAGATGATAAGCTCGTCGTTAGACGAAAATTTCTTTCCACCTAGCGCCGTTTTCAATTTTGGAAAAAGGTGGAAGTCGGAAGGGGCTAGATCCGGCGAATAAGGCGCATGCGAAACTCGTGGATTTTGGACATCGCAACTGTGCTGGTATGCGAGGGAGCGTTGTCTTGGTGAAACAGAATCTTTTTCTTTGCCATTCCTGGCCGTCTAGCACGAATCTCAACATTTAATTTTTGTAGAAGTTCTGCATAATATTGTCCGTTTATTGTGACACCTTTCTGAAGTTAATCAATGAGCAAAATTCCCTTTGAATCCCAAAAAATTGATGCCATCACCTTGTTTGCCGATAAAGTGGTTTTCGCTTTCTTTAGAGGTGCAGAACCACGTTCTAACCATTGTTTCGACTGTTGTTTAGTTTCGGGTGTACTGTAGTGTATCCAAGTTTTATCGCAAGTAACAAATCGCCTACAAAGATCAACCGGATTCCGCTTATAAAGGTCCAAACACTCATTGGAAATGCGCAAATGAGTCAACTTTTGATCAGTTGTAAGCAATCGCGGCACCCATCTTGCCGAAAGCTTTGAAAGGCCCAATTCTTTCGTTAAAATGTGGTGTACACGTTCTGTTGAAATGTTTACCATCTCTGCTATCTCTCTCACTTTGAGTCGTCGATCTTGCGTAATATCATAGATTTTTATAATCATTTGCTTCGAAGTCACGATTTTGGATGCTCCAGAGCGCGCTTCATCAACACAGCTTGTTCTACCACGTTGAAATTCATTTACCCATCTACTTATTGTGGCGGATGATGGAGCAGATTCACCTAATGTTTCCCGTAACTCATCTTTCATTTCGGTAGCTTTCATACCTTTAATTACGAAGTATTTATTTTCCATTTTAACAAAACGACGTGTTGCTTCTTTTTCAATCAGCTGTCAAAAATAAACTAATCAACCGATTTATCTAAATATCGGAATGTAAACATATAAATAGGCAACCAAAATTGCAGTGCATTTGTTTTATCAATTAGAGCGCCACCTATTTGTTATTCTCACTACTTGCCAAACTATCCTCGTAAAATGATAACTAATTAGGTCTTGACGATTGCAAGGCTCCGGGTGGCAGTACGTAAAATGTAAAATACTTCGGAAATTTGGAGATATGTATGTGTGACGTTAAGCCCTGGACGTTTGCCCGGCTCGTCCCTTTTAAGACCGCCGTTTATTTTTTGTGTCTTGTGGCAGCAACTATATGTGCTGAACTGGAACGTTGGGAATTCCACATACTAAATAACTAAATTTGGAGATATGTGTGGCGAGAAGCCCTGGACGTTTGCCCCTGCTCGTCTCTTTTAAGACCGCTGTTTGTCTTTTGTCTTGTAGCAGCAACTATATATGCTGAACTGGAACGTTGGGAATTCCACAGACTTCTTCTTTGGATTCGTTGGCTTTTCTTGTGCCGAATTTTCTCACACCTTTTCAACCTGTCGCCGGAAAAAATTTCACTCAATCCACGTTTCTGTGAATTGGAGCTCGGCCTGATGATGCTGGTACTGTGGTGTTACTGTAGTTCCGAAAAATAATACAAGTTCTACCTTTCGTCGCGTGCTCATATGCGGGAGATTTTTATTTGTAGTTCGTTGGACGCCCAGAAGACTCTTCCTCTTGCTTCATAATTCAAAAAAATTCATGTATACCTGCGTGTTTTAGAAACACTATCTTCAGCTATCCAAATAACCCCATTCAATTAATCGATGTTTTTGAGAAATGTCTTTGTAATTAAAATTAATCAAATACTGTAGTGAAATGTGTTTTGGAAGAGAAATTTTTAGTACTGGTGTATTTTGAAGTTAATAACGGAAGCCTTGGAGTAGCCTAAAACCTATTTTTCGTTAAAATTGGACTATTTCCGAGAAGTGAGCTCAAGTGGAGAAATGTGGTGTATTTGTGTGCGTGCGTTGCAACCTTCTTAGTAACCTCAAACATAATTGTAATTCATAACTAATCAAGAAATTTCAAGAAATGTCTTTGTATCTAAAATTAAATAACCGTCTTCGAGAAATAATAATAAAACTACAAACCTAATAGCGCCATCTCTTATCGAATGACAAAACTTATTGAACAACCTGGTATTTACTTTTTACGCAAACCTTAACATTAGTCCACTAACTAAATTTATTAACTTGACCATACTATTCTTTGTTTGTTAAATCCTAAGGGGTTAAATTCATAAGAGGTCCCATTATGCTACTTCACTTTCAGTTTCTCAATCAGAATAAAATGGTTAAACTATTCGAAAGCTGTACGTCACGATTTAAAACACTGTCCTCTATTATCTAAAACCAAAAGTGTTGAACGATTGTTCTAATTCCTACTTTATACCTGTATTAATGTGTTCAGAATAATCCCTTGTTTTATTCATCATCGTGTCTTTTATCTTATGTTGATTACACTATATATACTCTTTTTTATGCCTTTTCTAAAATTATGTTGCTACAAAGAATTGTTGAAATATGGTTAATTAACCACGATGGAATTATGAAAGTTGAAAAGGTTAAATGTCTGCTTATTATATCCTTCTTACTAATTAATAAAAACCGTGCTGGAATAAATAATAATAAATTATGTGTAATATTTTCATTATTAATGTGAGAAAATGCGAATTTGCGCTTATTTAATTAATAATTCATTTGTTTCATATAAAGTACCATCTCCTAATATGGACAACAGCAGTATCTACGTATGCATGTTTATCACATTCTCTTTTGTAGAGGACATTACAAGCAGTTTTTCGAGAAAAAAAAAGGACTAAAACGCTTTAATTAATTTCACAATTATCGAGTTGTTGGAACGGAAAATTTCGAAGATTAAATAATTTATTAACACAATAATGTAAAGCCTTGTACAAGTTTCTTGTTAAAATCCACGCTTTAATTTCAACCATGTTCCCCAACGTGTGAGAATTGGCTCTGGTGGCTCTGGAATACCGGAGCACCCTTTGCGGAATTCTGAATTCATTTGCGAGATTTCAAAAACACTGGTATTTGAAATTAATGCATCCATCTCCGGATAACATTGTCGCACTTTGTGTTACAAGATGTAAAGCATGAACTTTACAGGTCACATATAAAAGTCCCACACATTTCTATCTAAAGAAATGGCCTACACTACACATTGTCGCTGCACCATCGCGCACAAACATCAAGTTGGTCAGTTGAAAGTTGAATTTTTTTAGCATATTCAGTGCTACCTTCATAATTGCTTCGTCAATGCAAATGCGTTCTAATGTTTTGCATACCTTTGCAATCCTTTAACAGGATCTAAAATACGCACTATCATATTCAAAATAGAACATTTTTTTTCGATCTGTTTCGGCGACGTATAACCATGGCTGCTTATCTTTTACTACAGCTTCGATCATGTTTTCGATGTTATGCATATAAATAACACTCTCCGGGATATAAGCCTCTGGTTGGGATTGTACAAAGGGTACTAGGAAAGTTTTACAATACAGCTTTGTTTATTTAATTTTTTCAAAGTAATTTCCTCTACACTCAATACACCTCTCCATCCTCCGAAACCAATCGTTAAACCAGTTCTGCCAAGTTTCACTAGGGAGTAAAGCACACTCGTTGTCCCAAGCCTGCAGAAGGTCCTCATCAATAGAAAACCACCTCCTTTTTAGCTTCATTTTCACATGCGGGAACAGTGCAAAGTCGCAGGGAGCAAGATCTAGACTGTAGGGAGGGTGCTCGAGAAGTTTCAATCCTGTCGTGGTCAAATATTCGGTGCAGGCTTTGGCGTGGTGAGCTGGAGCATTATCGTGATGGAGGAGGCAGGTGTCCATTCTTGGACGCAGGTTCTTCATAGATTCAATAACTTTAGGCAGGCACTGTTCAGTATACCATTTAGCTGTGACTATCGTCTGTGTGTCCAAAACGACGCGTTCCACAATTCCACTCTATTTGAAAAATACAGCTATCATTTTCTTCTTTACCGATCGGGATTTTCTGACAACTACAGACCCAAACTTTGTTTTGAGTCCTGGTCGGCACATCGTAATAATACAGCCAAGTCTCGTCACCTGTCACGATGTTGTTCACGTACCGAGATTGTCCCTTATTAAATTTTTTTAGCATCTCCCGGCACCTGGTCACACGTCGTGTCATCTGCTCTTCAGTCAGTCGATGCGGCACCCAGAGAGAACAAAGTTTCTTCATGTGCAAATGATCATACAGAATCGAACGAATTGCTGGTGCATTTAGGCCTGAAGTACCCTCTATCTGATGGTAGGTCACTCGCCTGTCCTCGCCAAGTATTTTTCTCACAGTAGTAACGTTTTCCTCCATAACTGATGTTCGTGGCCTTCCCGGCTTCTCAGCATCCTCCACAGTTAAATTTCCCTTTTGGAATTCTCTATACCACCTGAATATCGTTGTGCAATGTGGACAAACATCACCTAGTGCAAGATTCATTTCTTCGAAGCACTGGTCTATGTTTAAAGCACGCACGAAATTATAACGCAAAACTGCCCTTATCTCATTTCGTGACCACGATGCCAACGCAAGCACTTTACACTCTCACTGCTAATGAACAACTGAGCCCATCGATATGGCGCGGCGGCTACTATGCACGTATGAACATGTCTCAACATGCAGCAACAAGCAAAACTTTCCTAGTACCCTTTGTATTTATTAATATAAGTTAATGTGAATCAATTAATAATGATCATTGGTGAATTTTTCTGTTTTAAAATATTCGTTGTCATTGATTGACCCACAATTCATGAACTTGCTACCAGTTTTGTTTTTAATATTTTTAAAATTCTTATAATAGTTTATATATAAACAACTTTTCTGTGATATGCCGTAAATTTTCTTGGAATCTACGAACATTTACTGAACAATTAGGTAATAGCTCCCATTAGCATCTATAAGTGAACAAGTTATTTTTCCCAAACTGTATATATTGTTTATTTCCTTGCTTAACTAATAAAACATGCTGAGTAACTGTACTTCCATAAACACAATAATACCTTTACATTATTACTTTGTAGCAGTCCATAAATCATAACGATACGGTCTACGGTAGATCATAATTCCTTTGAGAAATAGGCCTGTATTTATTTTTAATTCGTACCTGTGGTATTCCACCATCACATCACACACACATACATAAATAAACGCATGCACCCATACATATATTCAATACCACTACATATTTATACAACGGAACTTGGTAGCTGTAAATATCGTGTTGTGTCACCGCGTTCTTTCTACTCTTTTTTTTATTTTTTTTTAAACTTTACTTCTTGTCATGCTGTTATAACTTCAAATTAGCATTTTCTTCTATTAAAATGTTAATCTCATTATTATTTGTCAATGTTATTTATGAATCATCAAACAGATCTGAATTCTTCTAATATTGGTCACACATTTCGACATGTGTATACTAACCGAGCAGGTAAATATATAATGATGCTAATTAGTTGCAAAATGTGCATGGATATCCAGTGGTTTTTAAAAAGGTAAAAGGTCAGGCATTTCTTATTAGTACTCTTAACGACAATAAGCTATAGACATCAGTTATAGAATATGGGGCACGCGCGTCTTAAATATTTTAATTCTTGTTGAATTTTCTTCCGTGTTTCGTGTGTTAAATTATCAACATCTTCATTATCTATAAAATATCGAATGGGAAATCGAAACTTTAGCAAAGTCGTATAGAGATTCTATAAGAACTTGAAAAAAATTAATTTTAATACACTGTGTGAGAACAAAAAACCAAATTTTGTCGAAGGAGAGAGAGAGAGAGTATAATAATTTATTAACTGTTAATAATAATAATTGCTAATAAGATATTCTATGGACACCTGTGGAAGTTCATTCCTAACAATTTGTAGGACATCATGTAGATGTTGTAAGTTCATTGGAGGGTTGGGAAACATAGCCTTGGATCTATCATATCCCAGACATGTACTACAGCGGATTACATTACCAGCTATAAGTTCGCCCATCCAAGAAATAACAGAAAGACAAGTGTAAAACAGTTGAAAATATTGATGTTGGCCTCACCTCAACTGCAACATCTAAATGGGTACTGTCTTGCTGTAAAGTAGCATTGTCTACCTCTTGGATATACATATGGTAAAGCAAATGGTTCCAAACATTCGTAAATGTACCTTTGAACATTTATTTAAATATATAGTCTCAAGGAAATACTACAGTGGTCTTATTTTATGTGCTAATTCCACCCCAAACTATCAAGTGCAGTCTCACGTTCTACGGAAAATTTGAAAACTGCCTCTGTTCTCTTCGTTGTTGGATGTATCTACGACCATTATGGTCTATAGAAATAATGCGTTCAATACATCGTCGTATTCATTCGTTCGAATTGATTTAGATTAGAATGGTGCAATATACGGGCATATAAAAGGCACACAAAAGGCACTAGGAAAGCTTTGTAATATGACACAACAATGAATCGTAGGAAGCTGCTTGTTGCTGCATATTGAGACATGTTCATACGTGCACAGTAGCCGCCGCGCCATGTCGATGGGCTCAGTTATTCATTAGCAGTGAGAGTGTAAAGTACTTGCGATGGCATCGTGGTTACGAAATGAGATAAGGGCAGTTTTGCGTTATAATTTCGTGCGTGGTTTAAACATAGACCAGTGCTTCGAAGAAATGACTCTTGCACTAGATGATGTTTGTTCACATCACACAACGATATTCAGGTGGTATAGATAATTCTAAAGGGTAAATTTAACTGTGGAGGATGCTGAGAGGCCGGGGAGGCCACGAACGTCAGTTACGGAGGAAAGCGTTACTACTGTGAGGAAAATGCTTGGAGAGGACAAGCGAGTGACCTACCAACAGATAGAGGGTACTTCAGGCCTAAATGCACCAGCAATTCGTTCGATTCTGCATGATCATTTGCACGTGAAGAAACTTTGTTCTCTCTGGGTGCCGCATCGACTGACTGAAGAGCAGATGATTGGACGTGTGACTTAGTGCCGGAAGATGCTAAAAAAGTTTAATAAGGGACAATCTCGGCATGTGAACAACATCGTAACAGGTGACGAAGCTTGGCTGTACTATTACGATGTGCCGACCAAAGCTCAAAACAAAGTTTGGGTCTTTGATGATGAGGACACATACCTCGAAACAAAAAATCCCGATCTGTCAAGAAGAAAATGATAGCTGTCTTTTTCAAATCGAGTGGAATTGTGGAACGTGTCGTTTTGAACACACAGAAGACAGTCACAGCTAAGTGTCATACTGAACAGTGCCTACCTAAAGTCATTTGATCTATGAAGAACCTGCGGCCAAAGTCAAGAATGGACACCTGGTTCCTCCATCACGATAATGCTCCAGCTCACCGCGCCAAAGCCTGCACCGAATATTTAACCACGACAGGATTGAAAGTTCTCGAGCATCCTCCCTACAGTCCAGATCTTGCTCCTTACGACTTTGCACTCTTCCCGCATGTGAAAATGAAGCTAAAAGGAGGCGGTTTTCCAGTGATGAGGACCTTCTGCGGGCTTGGGACAACGAGTGTGCTTTACTCCCTAGTGAAACTTGGCAGAACTGGTTTAAAGATTAGTTTCGGAGGATGGAGAGGTGTATTGAGTGCAGTGGAAATTACTTTGAAAAAATGAAATAAACAAAGCTGTATTGCAAAACTTTCCTAGTGCCCTTTGTATAGATCAAATACTTGCTTATTATAAAACTGTTCGTTTAAATTTATGAAATCATTAGAGTTTCTCGTAACTCTTTCGTGAAAGTTACCGAAAAATATGTTCCTTTATTAAATGATTTTCGTCTTTTAAACATATGTGTAACTTGTATTAATACAATATTCTCTTTACAGATTAATTGATAACCAGGAACTCGATAGCAGCTTATTTAAAGGTAAGCTTATACATAAGAAATATTAATGTCGGGTTATCTAATATATTACTTATTTATTTTGATAATGATAATTTGTCTCTTCTCTGTGCCAATAACTTTTTATTCTTATTTAACACAACGAAAGCAGAAGGAGAGAACGCTGCTACTTTTTACGGAATTATGCACGGATCTTACCTTCGTCCAGTTTCGTTATTATTCACATTACAAGGGAAAGTAGAAAAGTTTACCACCTGACAGTGTAACAAAATACGTATAATTTGTTTGTTAATTGATTATTTTTCAACGTAATCTTCCTGAACTTCAACTTCCGCTACCTGTCCTGCAACTTCATTCCGTTAGTAGAAAACGATTTGTATTGGTCTTCAAAATAGGCATTAATCTCTTGTATCAGTTAGTTATCATCTGCAAAATGATGTCGTATGAGGTGCTTTTGCAAATTCCTAAGTAAAAAGAAGTGGACGGAATCAAATTCGGACTATACGGTAGGTGGTCTAACCCAAAGTCACACTCGCGGAGGGTGGATTGAACTTGCGCACTGCACTGTCATGAAAAAGGACTCCTTTGTGATGCAAACCTGAATGGTGTTGATCAATAGTCGTATGTAATTTTGTTGCATGTAATCGTTGCAAGTAACTGGAACAATTGTACTCCCCTTTGTTATATATTCAACAAGAATAATACTTGTTTTGTCCCAAAGGACAGTGGTTATGAGTCTGAAAGCTCATTTGATGACACGGCGATGTTATGATGTCACATTGTTTATAAAACACAAAATAACGAACGCATTGATATCAAATTTGTGTTATAAACAGTTGTTTCTATCATGGGCAGGTAGATTTTCTTCTAGTTATCTTCGTATATATGTTCTATACACTATCGCTCATAAGTATTTGGTCACTCGCATTTAACCCGCAAATTGTAACAAAAATCAAAATTGAAATACTATCTTTTTACTATTTACATATATGAAAAATATATATTTTTACATCTAAAATAAATTGTTGTATAGTATATTTATCTAAATTTTAGACTCGTGTATGTGCCCTCCCTTATTTTTAATCACTGCAGCACACAATCGAGGCATTCTTTCGATTAATTTTCGTAATGTCTCAGGTTTTATTTTACCTCATGCCTCTTGCGAGTTCTTCCACATATTAACAGCAGATGTGGGGGCCCATTTTCTCACCTCTCAGTCAAGTTCTTCCCACAGCAACTCGATGGGATTTAAATCGGGTCTCCGGGTAGGCGACGCCATAACTTTTATGGTTCCCTCGTTCTCCAATTTCTGCAAATATTCCCGGCATAGTTTGGAAGCGTGTTTCGGGTCATTATCTTGTTGGAAGGTAAAATTCTGACTCGAAATTTTAATTCCAGAGGGTATTGCGTTTTCCTCTAATATGCGCTTATACTGTTTTTTTTAAGTATACCTTCGATTTTTACGAGATCGCCCACATTTGATCCAGAAAAGCAGCTCCATACCATGACTGGACCTCCACCGTGCTTAACAGTAGGGGCTATGCATTCTTTCCGGGCACGCTCACCCACAGACCTCCTCACGAAAACACGTCTTCGTGAACCGAAAATCTCGAATTTGGATTCATCGGTCCACAATACATTATCCCAGTCTTCTATGGTCCAATTTTGGTTACCGCGTGCCCACTTTAAACGTTTTTGCTTGTTTTACTTGGGTAGAAGCAGCTTCCGCATTGCAATTCGTCCATAAAGACCGGCATCTTTTAATCGCCGTTTAACGGTGGAAATACTTTCTGGTTTTTGTCGAACAGCATTCACTTCTGCTGTGATTTCTGGGGCTGTTTTTCGTCTATTTCTCTTACTTGTTACCACCATTGCAAGATCTTCTGCTGAGGCTTGTTGCCCTTGGTCTGCCTTTTCGAGTTCTGCACAACACACTTCCACATTCGTGTTTTTTGACGATATACGCTACAGTGGACTGATTTAAGTTCTGTGGCAATTTCGCGGTTCCTTTTGCCAGTTTTATGGTATGCGATTATAAACAATGGTGTTTCTGCACACGACGTTATCACTATGAGTACCTCATAAAAACTAACTGCAATTTTGCCAAAATACCCAAGTATAAATACTTAATAGTTTACAATAACACCCAACCTTGAAATAAAATCATAACAATCGAAAATTTCCAAGAATTGAGAGATATATTCCCTTAAAGTGCAATTATTCTACCTGGAGTTTTATTAGGGCATTATTATTCATTGTGAATAATAGGATAATTGCATAATTATTGTTAAATAAGCTTTTATAGATTTTAATGTTTACTATGAAACTATGTCTTACTACAGAAATAAATTTTATAATTACTTTTCTATAGAAACTGCTATGAAACAAGGGTGACCAAATACCTATGAGCAATAGTGTATGTGTTAATTGTTTATATCTCTACAAAATAAAAGATGACTTAGATGTTCATGGGTTATATATCTCTGCTATACATATCTAATGAAAATAAAAGCTTATTATTACTAGTATTTAAATTACTTTATATGAATCTGTTAGAACTAAAAGCATTTGCAGTGAAAGCCACATCGCTCAACTAATATGTGTAGGTACTTAAAAATCACAGGGCTGTGCAATTGTCTGTATTTACAGTGCTTAGAAATATTTTCACACTTACAAATTGAAACGGAAGAAATACATACGTACATTGAAAATTTTATGTCAGTGCTAATAATGCTCGTATATTCTTTGGGTAACATTCTGAGACTAAGAAACAAAACAATTTATTCTGCTAATTATTCAGTTATTTTGAAAAGAAAGGAAAGAAAATGTGTAGGATTAGATGTAAAAGTGTGCCCAAATTATATTTAACTAAAATTTAGTATAAAAAATAAACTTCCCTGCATCCCCCTCAAAAAAAATCCTATAAATTGTCACATTCTAAATTGTGTAGAGTAAATATGAAGTCCGTAGGATGAATATGAAGGAAAGACATCGCTTCGATTAAATTCTGAATTTAATTAAGGCGAAGTCTTTTCAGAAGAATGAAAAGTTCGTGGAATCGAAACGAAGAAGAGAACTTTACGGTTTGAAACTGCGTTTCTGTCTCAACATAATCCTGTCATCTCAACACATTTGGAGCAGTTATGATCTAAAGTTTCTATACCATGATCAAATTCAAAACTCTCAAGTTCGCTAAAACAAGGAATCATAGCAACAATGCTTGCGTGGGGACCATGCATTGCCTTGGTGGAAAATGTTTTTTTTTTCTTGGCTAAAGGACACTTTTCATTAATTTTTGTTGCTTTAATATGTCTAAAAGGCTCGCGTAATATGTGCCTGTGACGGTTTGAGCCTTTGGAATTCAAGAAGAATGAATCAAAATGTCAATGCTCCAACAATATACATATGTATATAGAAAATGTTTTCCACACTCGACATTACAGGTCTGGATAAGCTTTTGCTTGTACGTCTTCTAATGTATACTTGCAAAATGATGACTCAAACTATTCTGAACTTTTTACACATTGTCCATCTTTCACCATACCTTTGATTTCTGAAGATGAATTGTTTAAATCTATGTCCAAGCTCATCAGTAAGCGATCTTGGCGATAACCTATTGCCAAACTTTCTGGTGCACGATTGTATTCGTATTTGCATCTTCAGCAATGATGCCCATTTCTGGATGAATGGGTACGTCAACAAACAAAATCGTCGAATTTGGGACGATACCAATCCACATGAGATCCAAGAGCGTCCAATGCATCGCGAAAAAGTCACTGTTTGTTGTGGATTTTGGGGTGGCGTCTTCATCGGCCCATATTTCTTTGAGAACAACGTTGACCAGGCCATCACCGTCAACGGCGAGCGCTATAGGTCGATGATTACCAACTTCTTTTGGCCTGAATTGGATGATATGGACACCAACATGTGATTTCAACAGGACGGCGTTACATGCCACATTGGACATTCTGCACGAGCGATTTGAGGGAACGGTCATCTCACGTGGAGGTGATGTGAACTGGCCACCGAGATCGTGCGATTTGACCCCGTCAGACTTTTTCTTATAGGGTTTTCTTAAGTCGCAAGTCTATGGGAATAAGCCACAAACCACAGCGGCCCTCAAAGCCAACATAACTCATGCCATTGGTCAAATTCAGCCAGATTTACACGCCAGAGTCATGGAAAATTAGACATTTTGAATGTACGCCACCCAGCGAAGTCGCGGCGGACATTTTACGATGTTATACCGTGAATATATTTTATAATGCAACATGCACATACTCGTATATACACTAGTTGCTAGAGTAACGTAATAATGAAATGACAGCAATGTATTTTAGCGTGTATTTTATTTTGCAACATAGGATGTGAAAATAAGTTAGTCTATTTTTGAGGTATGTATAGTGTAGAAGAAAAACTGTTATTAGTGAACTGGTATAACTCGAATATGAGTTTGAGGAGAGTAGCCAATTTGTTTCAAATTACATATCCTGACCGTCCAAGACCGAGTCCAACTACAATAAGTAGGTTAGTACAGAAGTATAAAAATAATGGATGCATCGTTCCTAATTATAAAAAAAAGAATAGGCCAAGATATGTTATTACTGACGCCAAAAGAGATGAAATTCTACAAACAATCGAAAATAATAATATGCTCTCCACAAGAGCTTTAGCACAAACTATAAATGTAAGCACATCTTCCGTGCATAAACTACTAAAACGAGAACATTTTAAGTCGTATCATTTTCAAAACCATCAGGAACTAATTGCGAATGATGCAGAAAGAAGAAGTAACTTTTGTGAAATCATGTTGGATAAGCTTCATAATGATGATACTTTACTACGCAGAATTTGCTTTACAGATGAAGCAACATTTTATGTAAATGGTGAAGTAAATTCACAGAACTGCCGCTACTGGAGTAGACAAAATTTGCATCGATATCATATCACAAGGACTCAGCGGCCACAGAAAGTCAATGTTTGGACTGTGTTGATTGGACACCATATTGTAGGACCGTTTTTTATTGAGGGTACTCTTACAGGAGAAAAATATTTAGAATTGCTTGAGTACAGAGTTATGCCAGCCCTCCACGCTTTAAATATTGATGGTGAGATTTGGTACCAGCATGATGGCGCGCCGGCACATAATTCTCATATAGTTAGAACATTTTTCAACCAAAGATTTCCAAACCGTTGGATAGGCCGTGGAGGAGAAGTAGAATGGTCCGCAAGGTCACCAGACCTGTCTCCAAACGATTTCTTTCTTTGGTCATGTATCATAAATAAAATTTTTCATGGAGAACCTCTAAACAATATTGACCAATTAAAAAATAGAATACGAGTTGCTGCAAGAAAAATAACACCAGAGCAGATACAAAATACAATAAATGAATTCTACAATCGCTTAGGATACTGTCTGGCCGTCAATGGTGACATTTTTGAAAATTTGTTAAATTAGTTTTTAAATTTTGTTCAACTACTGTATTTCACATCCTATGTTGCAAAATAAAATACACGCTAAAATACATTGCTGTCATTTCATTATTACGTTACTCTAGCAACTAGTGTATGTACGTATGTGCATGTTGCATTATAAAATATATTCACGGTATTCTATACGTAATGGCATCGATAGGAGTGTCAAGCGAATACAAAATTTCGATGATATCTCACACATACTTTGTTTTATTCAAATTTAATGATAGGAAGCGCTTAACTAAAGACCCGTTATCTGATAAAAATAAAATGTACAAAAACTTTTATTCATTTTTCAACGTTGTTAAAAGGAAATAAATATGTTTTAACATAGCCGGATGTTCACATTCGATGATATTTACCATTTATGGGTTGTAGGAATACTTTTGTGACTCACTGTATATAGTATATTGATTCAACATATTGAACTATTAAAAACGAAACTTTGTGATTTTTTTTATTAAAATTTTAATTTTTTATACATGCAAATACATCGCATGCAACTTATACAAATAAAATTAATTCTTGGCTTAATTCAAAAAAGGCCTTATAGTATTATTAATATTTTATATTAACCCATTCTGTGTTTCTTTTTACCTGTGATGAGGTTCTCCACAATTTTTTATTAGACCCGTCATTAATGCACTTGTTTCAGAACGACCTTCAGTATTAAGAAAGGTAGCATTTTTTATATAACAGGTGGTATGAATCACATGTCGACTTACTCACGCACACAAACATATTTTTTATATGTAGTGTTATAATATATATTGAGCGGCCATGGTTATTGCGTCTTATAGAAAGTATATATACAAATACGTTAAGGATATGCAAAGGTATTAACTTGTATTTGTATTTACTTTTTATGTTCATGCATAAATTACTTAAAAACAAATTTTAAAATGTAACCGGCTGACATTTAAAAATGTAAGTTCGGTTACCAATAAAGTTGATTACCTCCTTATATGTAAGGACTGTAATCTTGAAGAACAGATTTTAAAAGATTAGTGCATTTAGCTTTAATTTTTTATTGGCATTACTGGCCTTGTTTTGCGCATTCGAAATTGAATCCTTTTTTAAATTGTTAATAAAAACAAGACTAAAAACTGTGATGGTATCTTCAAGCAGAGAGGATGATAAATGAATATTAAAATTGAAAAAGAATTTAGGAAAAATCAATAACAAAGTGGTTCTTATATAATTCCTGCTCTTTTTGTGTAATTATTGCGGCTATTAAATTATCCTCCATGTTTCTCTTTTCCAATGTTGTTCGCGCCTTAGATCTTGGACTTCAATCGAAGGCTTTTCCAAGTCTATAAAAATTGGCGAGTTTCAATATTTCCTACAAGGCATTTTTTGTGATTTTCAATGTAAAAATATGGTCGTTTATGCCGCGCCCCTTTCCAAAGACACTCCGTGACTGCTTTAGTAGTCCATTTGTGTTCCTTACTAATTTATTCAGGGGAATTTGTTCGAAAACATTAGACAGTATACTCAGTAAGGTAACCCTCTGTAATGTTTTCACTCTCTCTTAAAAATTGGTACTTGATACCAATTTTCTAGTCTTGCGGTACTTTCATCTGCTTCCAAGTTTGGTTGTATCTTGCTGTTAGCATCTCTATACCTTTGAGGCTCACATTTTTCAGCATTTCACGTATTATTCGATCATTCTCTGCCGATTTCCCATTTTTGACCGCTCTTCTGTCGTCTAGACACCTATCTATATTTTTTCTTCAATTGGACTTCCTGCATGGCCATCTTTTTCCCCCACTTTCAAAATTGTTGACTTCGTCGTGAATAAAAGATAGCAATATTATTTCCATCTTTATCCTTAATTTGTTTGATCTTACGAGGGTGATCCCATAAGTACCTGGCCTGACCTAGAGATTGCGGTAGTTGTTTGAAAAATATCACTGTATTAGAAAGTACACAATCTATAAAGCATATTTTTCAAGATTGAAGACGCCACGTTGTATTTGTTTGGCAGCCATCAATAGTGAACGTGTTCAGTGAATTTGTAAAAATGGAGAAAATTGGTCATCGTTACGTGATAGAATACTTTTATTTGAAAGGCCTCAGCCCAACCGATATAAAAGCTGAACTGGATTCTACTCTGGGTGAGTCTGCTCCTTCGTTTATAACAGTGAAATATTGGGTAGTAGAGCTTAAACGAGGCCGTACGAGCTGCCAAGACAAGCATCGCAATGGTCGAACAAATGAGGTGACAACTCCAGAAATGGTGAAGAAAATCCACAAAACGTTACTGGATGATCGTAGACTGAAAATGCGCCAGCTAGCAGACATAGTAGGCATTTCAAAAAGTGCGGTACATCGCATATTATTTGAAAATTTGGACATGAGTGCAAGATGGGTGCCGCGTTTGCTCACACTCGAGCAAAAACAGTGTCGTGAAGATGTTTCAATTGAGTGTTTAGCGAAGTTACACAGCAACAAAGCAGAATTTTTGCGCCGTTTTATAACCATGGGTGAAACATGGGTCCATCGCTTTACGTCCAAGACAAAAGAACAATCAAAACAATGGACTCAAAAGGGAGAACCGGCTCCAAAGAAGGCGAAAACCGTTTCATCTGCAGGCAAGGTCATGGCATCTGTTTTTTGGGATGCGCGTGGAATAATTTTCATCGACTATCTTGAAAAAGGAAAAACTATTAATGCACCAGTTCACAAATCCGTTATGGCACACCTTCCTATTAGAGCGTGTATTTTTTTAAATGTATTAATACTCTTTGGTTGACCTTAATAGATAATCTATTTAAAATTAAAGAAGATTTGACATTAAGAAAAATTTTAATTTCACCGTTATTAGCTACCTAGACCTGTCACAATTTAACTGTTATCATGCTTGTGTTTAGAATTATAAATGTAATGATACCTGGTGCGTTTTCATTTTTTCTCGCTCCTTTTTTGCATATTAAAATATTAACAACGATTTTACAGTTAGGATAGGCTTTGTTTTATATCATAAGATAACTGCGTCCTAAATATAATAGTAATTAAGTATTATGTTAGCTGGTTAGTGATAGGTCTTCATTAACGTTGCAAAAGTACCGTACAGTCCTCACAATTATGTATTAATAATAACAATAATAATAGGAGTCATAAAGCAATTATAATCATTGACTATTATGTTTTTAAATTAGGTACATCTATATTTCTCGAATAAATGCAGTGTAATTATTGCTTATTACACATTATATTTAAATATTGGACGACGACACATTATCGTTAGTAAAGTTATTTCGATAAAGGCAACAGATTCAATTTCGCACTTGTTTTTCTTAATGACATCATGCTCTACTACCTACGTGATATGTGGTAGTTTGAAAACAATAGGTACTATTTCTTAAATTGTTAAAATAAACTTCCGACGTAATATTCGCCATTTATTGATATAAAAAGAGATTATTTATTCGTGAATCGATTCAAATTATGAAAAATAATTGCATTCCATTCGAATTCCCAAAGTTGACGTCACTTCCGGGATCATAAGAAGTGTAATATGTACCATCAAAAATGGCAGCTTTCCGATATTTTTCAATTTCCAAATTTTATTTAAATCCAGTCATAAATAGAGAGAAAGAACGGCGTGGACCATCTAGTTATATATTACCCATTTTTCTCAATAAAATTTGTTGTCTTTCGGTAGGCATTTTAATTCCTTGCGAGGCTGGTCCCTGAAGTACCTGACCCAACAAACAAAACACAAAAATTTTGGAAAGAAATATATTTATTTTTTAACATAATCTCCTTTCAGCTCTATACACTTTTCCCAGCGATGTTCAATAAGTTCGATACCCTTTTTATAATAAGAACTGTCTTGTTCCTCAAAATAGTCATTAACTGCAGACATCACTAGTTCATCGTTGGAAAATCTTTGACCACTGAGCCATTTTTTCAAGTTCGTAAATACTAATCTTACCAATGAGTAAGAATCCCCAAAATACTTGAAAGATTCTTAGAATCTGGGGAAGAAAAACTGAAAATGTGTAGGAAAGAAAGATCATTGAGAAATCATTAAGAAATTTAAGATTTATCTCAAGAACTATTAATTCAGATGGTAAAAACAAAAAAACTTCAGTCTTTTGGGCATATTGCGGGTGTGGGTGATAGGTGAAGGGGATTTAAAGAAAGTTGTATGGGCGTAATCTGAAAGCAAAAAGAAGTAAAGAACATTTAGCAAAAAGCGATTAAATGTTTTGGCTGAAGAAGAGGAACGTAAAGCTTTAAATTGAGAAGAGAGAGAATCCATTCAATTGAAAGCCTGAATGGTTTGTAGTCATAAAAATATATTAAATGTTATACTTATATACTTCAAATGTTTTTGAGTTTTGAAACAAATAATGTGACTAAATCCGGAGAATACAGTGGATGGTCAAGCAATTCTAAACCACTTTTATAGTTTTTTGTTATAAGCAGGACTATTTTCTTACTTTTAGCAAGTTTTTCGCGGCGTTTTATTCCTATGAACCATTAACTGAAATAGGTTCGAGGCCAATTCGTTTATCTTTGATGTTCTTCGGAGCAGCCACAGAAATTGGTCTTCGGTACAAGCGGTGCAATCCAGTTTTTAATAGTGACATATCAAGGACATTGATCTTAGATTTCTATTAAATCAGAAACATTTCTTTTCCCACCTTTTAAAAACTGATTTCGAAATCTAGTTTTTTTTTTTCAGACAGGCTGACTTCAAAAATTCACTGTTTTATCACCATTTAACTTATGAATGTCAAAATTTGGCAACTTATTTATAAAGCATCATAGTCAGCAACCATATTCAACTTTGTTTACTAGAAACTTTCGGGGCTAACTAAATATTAAAATAAGCGCGTACTAAGAGGATAATCTGGCTTAAAGTGAGACCCAACTACTAGCATCACCTTTCGGAAAAGTTTAGCATTATATTTTGATTCTACTTATTGTGACATTTCATTTCAACGTCTCAACAATAGGTATTATTTCCAATTAAGGAATAAATTGACACGTAGTTAAAACAAGTGCAAACATAAACAATAAAATTCTAAAAATACTTATTAATCCACAGATTAAACTGTATCTGATATCACTAATCAAATCTAAAAGCCTGAAAATATCAACACTTACTAATGTATGGAAAAACAAGCAAAATTATATTTGTTTTTAAAAAGATGTGCATCATTTTATCAACAATTAATCACCAATTGCTGATTAAAATTAATTATAGAGAATGTTCGTGTGTAATTTTTTTTCTATGAAAATATTACTCATATTTAAGATGTTTCACAATATAAAGATCGTAAAAAATTTAAATTCTAAACATTACTTGCGAAGCATTTATGTAAATAAAATAAATTTCAATAATACTTCACTGACGATAGACATAACAACGAAACTATCAATCAGTATGTTTAATCTCAAAGAGATATATTTCTGTGTTACATTAGATGTAAATAATCTGAAGTAGTTATTAATGTCACTTGATAATCTCGCAGGATATGAAAAATACTTTCCAATCCAGACTCTCATCAATAATTGACTTTATGAATTGCAATCTTAACGAAACTACATTAATTAAATGAAAGATATAACAAAGCAATTATTATCTTAAAATGGACGCATTTTGAAATTATTGCAATTAGTTTTAATTAAAAAATAATTTAAATGCTAATTTTGAGTATGCTTAGTAAATAAGGAATGGTTGAACAATCCTCCAGGTACCCAGCGACAGAAATCCATGGGGGGGCGAAAGCGTGCAGACATTGCCGATAGCTTCCATCGTACCAAAGATGAATTGTTAACTGTGACGCGTGTAAATCAATCTCTAAATCGTTTGCCTACGTTTGTATTAGATATACTATTTATTTAATATATAAAAGCACTAATCCAGCCTTTCCGGCGAGGCTGTTTGCTATTGCGAACCCGCAGATTTGTTTAACATTGCTTACGACTGTTCTTAAGAGTAATCAAAATAAAAACTATTACAAAGGAAATGCGAATATTCCTAAATTATTCCTAATAATTGCAGTAGAAGGAATCATCATATTTTTCGTTCATTCCCCTAAGGTATTAACGTTTCATCCAGGACTTTGTTTCCCTTTCTTATACATTTTATGTTTTCTTCTAATCCTCTGTTTCTTTGGCTTAGTTCCAACTTTTCCCTTTCTCATTTAAAATCTCTTCCATATCACTATTCCATGTTCGTTTAGGGCTTTTTCTCTTTTGTTTTTTCAGCAGGTTTTGCCTCCCAACTTCACTTGCCTTTTTCATTCATGTGGCTGAACCATTTCTATCGGCGAATAAGATAGTTGATTACGATTTTTTTGGAATTTCAACAGGAGTTTTCATAGACGATGTTGTAAATAACCAAAACACTGACAAAATAGAAAAAGGAATATTTGAAAAACGACACGAAATAGCCTGTAAAAAGATTATCACCCTCTCTCGCACCAGTTATTCGCAGCAATTTGGATCAACTGAGATTTTCCCACCCTATTTGCTAGCACCAAAACCAAAATTAACTTCCTGGAACGGTGTTTCAGTGAGACGAAGAACTTGCAGCAACGGAGCAATTTTTTCTTCCTCAAGATGTTTAGTAACATTCTGGGGCATAATGTCACTTGAGTATCGTTGGTTCAAATGTGACTTCGTGTCAAAACATACTTGTACGACTCCTGCACGATCGCTTTTTGTTTTTAAAGAAGGGCCAATTGCGAGGTATAAAGCGGTTTTTGTATAAATATTATTTTTATTTTAAAAGAAATATTGTTAATCTTCCACTTTACAATTTTAAAACCATTTAATTTTTTCCAAAATTAAAAAATATCCGTTTTGCATAAAATTCTAAATTTGGCGGTGACGTAATTTCCATATTGAATAAAAAAAATTCGCAATCCAAAGATGAATCAGGACACACGGACGATCTTTTTGGCGAGGCACTTCTATAACGTGCACATCTCTATTACAGAGAGAATGGTTCGCATTCCAACGGAGTACGTTATATATTTATACATGAAGACTGCACATGCAGTATGGAGTGTGCGTATGAGTGTGTGTATGTGTGCTTGTTGTGGAATGGAGCATTCGCAATGTCTCAACTGTTAGTTCTTGATTTTCATCCTACCAAATTGAGATTCGTTTACCTTTATTACTTGGCACCGATTCGCTTTTATTTTTGATCCAGCATTATGTAAATTAATTATGCATTTACCTTACATCGTTTTCATCACTTTTATTTAATTCCTATCCCTATTAAAGATGATTAAATATAGCCTTCTTACATTAAAATAATTCTGATAATCCATGAAAATTCTTACGTATATACATATTCTTTTCCATAAATTGAAACTATTGCAATTAAAATACCATATTGTTGAAACCAAACGTTTACTTTTAACAGTTCATGCATAAGATTTATTTGTGTATTATTTCAACTAGGCTAGAAAAACAAAAATCACTGCGTATTTTTATAAAAAGTTTTTGAAACGGTCGTAATATTTATCTATATTTTGCTGACGGAAGTATTTAAGTTAATCCTTTCTTCTAATTTTTACAAAAAGAAGTTAAGAGTGATGAAATCGAAAATTAAATCTGCTGATCGCTTTTATCGATGATCAAAGCTTAATCCAGGTTTCTCAAGTAGAGCACTCACCCGGTAAGTGGACTACTGGGGTTCGATTCCTCACCGAAGGGCATTATTTTTTTCATTGATTTCTGAAATACATATGTGTGTATATATGCAATTGTATATACATTTAATAATAATAATACATACTGCGAGTTTTAATTAAAGATCCGCTTCTTTCCATAGTAAGATTTATGACTTCGTTAAAGAATCGAATCACACATTTCTTGGTAGCTCTATGGTAGAGCAGTCGCCCGATAAACGGACGACTAAGGTTCGATTCCGCACCGAAAAGCGGTTTTTAATTACAACGATGTAATAAGCAAAGGAAATTACGAGTTTTCAAAGCTTAATCCACTCTGTAATTCGCTTCTTTCCTCTAAGATAGATAATAGACGCAATTTTTTCATAATTCACAAGAATTGGTGTACGAGGGTAGCCGTTTATATTTCGGGAATAGCAAACAAAAAAAAAATTTTTATTATCGAAAATAAATTTATTGCTTTTCAAAATATTCTCCTTGAAAACCAATGCACTTTTGCATTCGTTTAAACCAAACCGAACAGCATTGCTGCCACTGTGAAGGCGGTATCTCCAAAATATAAATTTTGAATGTTTCAATTGCCTCTTCCGGCGTAGAAAACCGTTGACCACGAAGTTTATTCTTGACGTGTGGGAACCAAAAGAAATCACAGGGTGCTAGATCAGGGCTGTACTGCGAATGGCTCATCACTTCAACGTTTCGCCCGGTCAAATATTGAATTATTTGAACCAACCTGTGAGAGCTCTCGCATTGTCATGGTGGAGAATGATCTGTCGTTTTCGGTTTGTTTTCATTATTTCTTCAAAGACATTTGGCAAACAAATAGTTGTGTACCATTCGGTATTGACCGTTCTACAACTCTCTAAAAGCACGGTTGCAACGTGACCAGTTTTTCCGAAAAAACAGGCGACCGTTTGTTTTGATGTGCTTCGAGCGTGTTTTCAGACACAACAACATTTGTGGGACGATCTTCACGAAATTCATCGTCCAAAGAATGCCGTCCAAGATTGAATTCACTATACCAGCGCTATAATGTAGTTTTCGATGGTACTTCATCATCATATAAAGAATTCAGCTCGTCGATGCAATCTTGTTGAGATAATCCACGCCTAAAGTTATGAAAAATAATTGCACGAAAATGTTCGCGAGTTAATTTCATTTTTTAGCTGACATAAAATCTTCAAGGTACTGTCAACAATAGAAATAGCGACCGGCTAATAAAACTGTCAAGATAAATATATTGTCAAAAGTGACATCAGACATCAGATCGGAGGCAACACTAACAGTGTTGCCAGTTCTCGAAATATAAACTGCTACCCTCGTATAGAGGAAATGAGAACATTAATGAAAGAATGCATATTTTAAATATTAAAATAAAACCCGTATCTATCAAAAATATGTTATTTGCTAATTTCTAACCCTTATTACTAGCATTACTAACTCAAAATACGCGCGAAATTTAAATATGTTTACTTCTTGGATGCCCTAAAATTCATTAACTTTGCATGTACATATATTTTGGTGGTAGTTGTATATATTAATTTTTCAATAGAAATTTAGTAAATATTTGTCCACTCATTTTGCGTATTGTTACAAATAATCGTTTGAATATTTGAAATTTTTAAACAGCGACATAATTGCGCGTAAATTTTATCGTATATTGTTCCATTGTTGCTAGAATTCCAGCTGTTTTCAATAATTAGCAAAAAATTGAGTTGCACCGGTTTCCTTCCCCGCTTTTTATCAACTCATTTCTTGATGAACTAATTATGTAATGTGTAAATGTATTTGTGGTTTAAGTAAGGTGTTATGTAAAAATGAAATTAAAATACTGACTACCTGAATAAGGTTTATTTGCACAGAAAACCAGTGGGAAAGTATAACAGTTGGCTGACCCTAAAGAAATCATATTTCACAAAAATTATACAGCGTGAAATTTGGCCTATAAAGGAATGTATATACAGGTTACTTCAATAGTTTCACTACATGTTAATATTATGTGTTTTCTAGTATTTTTTTATAAATACTAATTACACCATTTTACAAAATTTTTCATTTCTTCTGTTACCACAAATTTCATAGCCAATAAAACTATTTATAACACGCTATTTTCAAATCTACCATTAACATTTTTTGGACGTGTACAGTTCCATTTTTTTAAGTTGTTCATGTGCATTCATTCACTAATAACATGCATATTGTAAAGAGTATCATTGTGTTAAGACTATTAATGGAAGTTTTTTCGTCATAAGTAGTTCAAAAAAGTGTTGTCTAAACAACCCGAAACGTTTTTGCTATATATCTGAAGAATATATGTTCAAAAACTGCAGAAAAATATGCCTGAGTTCGTTAGAAGTTCGCTGTCTTCCAGCATGCTCCTGGATAAAAAATAACAAGCCCTGGACTCCCGATTGTGTTTGTAAATCGTGTGTCGAATACTTAATATTATGGAAAAGTGGTAAAAGAAGTGTCTTTAAATTTGGAATCCCGACTATTTGGCGAGAACCAAAAATCATTTAACGATTGTTATAGTAAATCGTAATTGAGGTTCTGGTTGATTAAATTAATCAATTAACGTTAATACAATCCCTTTCGAAAAAGTTTGAAGATGCGAAACTACAGGAGGAGTTATTGGATGAAGACCCAACCCAAACTAAACTCAGAAACAATTGGCAGAAGCGTTAAATGTGGCCCAAGAAACGATTAGCCACCGATTACAAACAATGGGAAAAATCCAAAAGATGGGGAAAATGGGTGCCACGTCAATTGAATGATAGTCAAATTGAAAATCAATCATCTGCGAAATGCTGCTTCAAAGGTATAATCTGAAGTAATTTCTGTATCGAATAGTGACGGGTGATGAAAAGGGGATTTATTTCGAAAACCCTAAGCGCAAAAAATCATGGTTATCATCTGGCGAAGCCGGCCCATTGACTTCAAGGCCAAATCGTTTTGGTCGCAAGATGTGTTTGGTGGGACCAGAGTGGCGTGGTGTATTACGAAGTGTTGAAATCCGGTGAAACAGCTAATACTGATCGCTACCGACAACAAATTATTAATTTGAACCATGCATTGATAGAAAAACGTCCGGAATGGGCCCGAAGACACGGTAAAGTGATTTTACAGCACGATAACGCGCCGTCTCATACATCAAAACCGGTTAAGAAAGCGTTGAAAGCACTTGGATGGGACATAATGTCGCACCCGCCGTACTCTCCAGACCTTGCTCCGTCCAATTATTACCTTCTCGCACCAATGGGACACAGCACTTGGAAGTTATAAAATGGCTTGATGAATGGTTTTGTTCAATGGACAAACAGTTTTTTTGGAATGGCATCCATAAATTGCCTGAAAGATGGGTAAGATATGTAGAAACAAATGACCAATACTTTGAATAAATAAATTTTTCCATTTTCTTGAAAACTATGAAATTTTTTCACAAAAAAGCCGGTAATGACTTTCCGGTACACCTGGTAGTATCGCACCTGGAACCACGACAAAACCCTCTCAGAAACGAAGTCCAAACCAGACTTACACTGTCAAAAGTTAACACACAGAAATCTACAGTGTGTTTAGTACAGATGGAAAGTGCTTTTTTTACATTTGCCGAATATTTCCTCAGTTAACTATGGAAAAGAGATAAAGTAGATATTTTTGATGATTCCCAAATCAGACACCTTACGAGAGTTACCAAATTAACAGATTCAATGACAGCAGGAATTAAATGCTTGGACAACTTTAAAATTATATTGAATTAGTAGATCTACTTTTACATTTACTCTTATTAGTGGACTTCTTTCCCTTCTTTATGTGATCGCACCATCTTATTCTGCTTTGTTTCTCCTCACTTCTTCTAACAACTTTTCTCCATCGCTGTTCATCGTGGTTCTGAGCTCATTAAACTTATTAAATTTTTATGTTAAATATAAATACATACATCTTCATTCAGTCAAATTATATTGGGTCTGGGAAAAAGTTCGTGGCGTTTTTCCCGATAGATGGCATTGGTTGCCGATAACTAAAGAACAACAAGTCACAGCGACACCACCGACGGCTCGTCTTTTAGATGACCTTCCGAACGTTAGTTTGAGCGTAGAAACATTGTAATCGGTGCAGTGGTTGGAAAGTTATTCGCACTTGAAAATGGAGAAGAATAATGAGAAATTTCGCTATATTCTGCAATATTATTATGATAAAGGGGAAGAACGCTGCGCAGGCTTGTGATAAAATTTGTGCTGTGTACGGTGAAGGTACTTTATCGAAATCTGTTGCGCGGAAATGGTTCGCTCGCTTTCGTTCTGGAAATTTCAATGTGAAAGATGAGTCACGCTCCGGTCGTCCAATCACTGAAAAATCTGATGAAATTCTTGAAAAAGTCCAACAAGATAAGCATATCAGCAGTGTCGATATTGGCATGGAGCTAGGCATTGACCACAAAACTGTTTTGAACCATTTACACAAAGCTGGTTACAAAAAAAAGCTTGACGTATGGGTTCCTCATGAGTTGAGCGTGAAAAACATGATGGACCGAATTAACATCTGCGATGCGCTGCTGAAACGGAATGAAATCGAGCCGTTTCTGAAACGTTTAATAACCGGAGATGAAAAATGGATTACGTACGATAATCGGAAGCGTAAAAGATCGTGGATAAAGGATGGTGAGCCGTCACAAGCGTTCGCTAAGCCAACATTGACGCCAAAAAAAGTGATGCTGTGTGTATGGTGGGACTGGAGGGGAATCGTCCACTACGAGCTACTTCCAACTGGTCAGACGATTGATTCTCAACTCTACTGTGCACAACTAGAGAGATTACGCCAGGCAATTGAAAGAAAACGGCCCGAATTGATTAATAGGAAAGGTGTTGTCTTCCATCATGACAACGCCCGACCACACACTTCTTTGATGACCCGTCAAAAATTGAGAGAGTTTGGTTGGGAAGTTTTGATGCACCCACCTTACAGTCCGGATATAGCACCCTCTGACTATCATCTGTTTCGATCTCTGCAGAACTCTCTCAATGGAATTAAGTTGGTTTCAAAAGAAGCCTGTGAAAACTACTTGATTCAGTTTTTCGACCAGAAACCACAGAAGTTTTTCACCGATGGGATCATGGATCTACCAAGAAAATGGCGAAACATTGTCGATAATAATGGAGCATATTCGGTTTAAATGAATTCGTCCACGCGCCATGCGGGGACCAGTTGAATTTTACTGAAAAAACGCCACGAACTTTTTCCCAGACCCAATATTTTAAACAAAGAATTAAAGTTGACGGTTAATATTTTTTTATGGAACTAACATGAGATATCATTTCCTTGTATTTCTATAAATAAATATGTGCGTATACTTTCAAATGAAATAATTTCATCACATCACTAAGTATATCAAGAATGTAATGGGCAAATAATTTCTACGAAATGTACTGTACCGGTGTATGTTGATGAGAACAAGGCAATGTTTGTTTACACATAATTAGGAGTCATAAAACGTAAAGATAACACGGACTATCTGTATTATTCATTAAACATAGCAAATAGCATTACATTGTTTTCCATTTTATTTTAAACTAGCGTTCTTAATATATATTTATAACTACCAGGAACAGTGAACTGACGGTAACTGACAATGATTCAACACTTCTTATATATGCAAGTGCAATTCGAATCAGCATATTCAAACTCCAAGTCATGCATACATACACGACCTTCCATATTAGTTCGGATACTCGAATAAATTTAAAAAAAGGGAAAACAGTTACACTAATTTATGTCAAAACTTAAAATGTTTATTGCATTATTGTTTATAGATGTTAAAAGGAAGGATATTATTCATTATTTTTCTGTATCGAAATGATATGATAAACACTATGAAGGAATCGTTCATTAATAACACAAATCTGCCTGAAGATCGGTGAATTCCGTGAAACAGTAGATAGGGTGTTATTAATAATAGAATGATTCTTTTTAACATTCTTGAAAAACCATATCAAAATGTAAGCTTTTTAATGTGTAGTAGATTGAATGATTCTTTTATAACAAATTGTGAATTTGTATTCTGCTAGTTCAAAACCGCTTTTTTTACGTACCACGAAGGCTAAATTTAAAACTTAACTAAAGAATGTTAAAAGGAATCATTCTATTATTAATAACGCCCTATCTATTACATATGTTTCACGGAATTCACCGATCTTCAGGCAGATTTGTGTTATTAATTAACATTCTTTAATTGGCAAAAAAGCCGTGACGCAAGCGTCTGTCTATACGCTCTGGTAACTTAGCTATCGACATGCGAGATAGACGCGCTCTCGCTTTGTTGTTCAATACATTTTTGTTCTGGACGAAAGAGGGAGGCATGATATTATTCATTATTGTTTATAGATGTTTATAAAATTTAATAATGAAAAGTAAAGTAATTCTAACGTTAAATAAACAAAGATATCTTAAATATTTCACTCATCGAAGAAAGCCCTTTTGCATTAAGAACAGGTACAATTCGAGGCATTCGTTTCACGAGTTTTTCAAGGACTGTATTCGGTATACTATTCCATTCTTCTTGCAATATGTTCTACAAGTGATTTGTTGAGGTAGGGCGCTATTCTCCTACGCATTAACGCTCGCCCACGTACAGCCCATTCAATAAACAATACACTGGTTAAATTGGGTTGGGATGTACTGTCTCACCTCTATACAGTTGGAATTGGCCCCGAATAACTATTATCCCTTTATGCCACTTAAAAAATTCTTGGGAGGCAAGAGATTTGCCTCTAAGAAAAAGTAAAGGATGCGGTGCCAAATTGCCTACGTTGTCAATTGAAAGAATTTCTTTCGATGGGAATACAGAAGATAACAGACCGATGGGACATGTGTGCCTTAAAGGAGAGTTGTTACTTCAAAAAATGATGTTTATGTATGCTATCTGCTTCTGGGTTTTCGGGCTGGAACCGCGTCACTTGCTGAACTACTGCACTGAAACAGTTTCAGTGCAGTAGTTCCGCCCTGAAGATGTCCCATACAAATGGGTACGAAACATCGGCAGATATACAAGTGACGCGGTTCCAGCCCGAAAACTCAGAAGCAGATAGCATGGACCACGACCGCGGAAGTCTACGTACCAGACAATGTATATGTAATATTAATTTGTTGTTTATATCGACCAGAATAAAATAAAAAGCAGATCAAATTTGAATCACCCTCGTATATACATTGTTGATTATTAAAATATCTAATGCAGACTGTGATGAAGATATTTCCCAAACGTTGAGATTGCGGTACTGAAACTTTTCTCATATTTGACTCAGTTTTACACGAAAATGAATACAGTAATTTCATTTGATATTTTAAATTTTTTGAATTCTGGCCTACCTCAAGGCTTTTGGGTCCAATTTTGTAGTTACTTTCTAAAGCTGATTTACCAACTACCAGATTAATCGTCGGTTCGATAAGTGTTGCCTGCAATTTAATAAATCGTGCGTACCACAAAAGAAATGATTAGGTTTCTCGGAATGTATTATGATTAGAGGTCACCATAAAAGATTTGGTGTTCCAAAAAAGGATATAATTTAGTATTATATATAGTCTTATTAATATCGATACATCATCATTATGATGAGTTAGTAATGTGATTATGAAATATTTAATTTTCAATTTCGTAATCTGACATTTTCCTAATTACTTTCAAATTATAAAATACTTGATGTTCTTGAATGGTACTACGACGAATGTAGAAGTTAATTAGTATATTTACGGAAAATAAATATCAAAGTTGTTTCAATAGAATAACTGACTAATGCTAGTTCAATGTTGTTTTTTATACTGCACATATTAATTTTATTGATTACATTATAGCACTGACCTTTCCAAATAATCAATTCTTAATAGAAATGAAACAATTATATATATGTACAGTTATATAATTGATAATCCGGATAAGAAAAAGAAAGACGTCTCTCAGTGAAAATGGGTGGGCCATCTATCGGTTTAAATTTGAACCACTGGTTATTTCGAATATAGCAATACTTATGTCATTCTATTCTGTCACAAAATTCAGTATATTATCTCCACTGAACGAAATGAATCGATTTACGCTTGAGCAACCCTGGGATTTATTGGAAATTTATTTCCAAAACAAAGACAATTGATCGGAAATTGCACGAAAATGTCATACAAAGTTTGGTCGCAGAGAAGGACCAACAGTGCCCGGTATACGCAAGTTTATTGCTAAAGTTCGTGAAACTGGTTTCATTGTTGATGCGCCAAGACGTGAGCGTGCTCGTACAGTGCGTACACCCGAAAATATCGAAGCTGTGGCTGAGAGTGTGCGTGAGAATCCATCAACATCAACTCGTCATCGTTCTCAAGAATTGAACATTTCACGCACCAGTTTACGTCGAATTTTGCGAAAAGATCTCGGCATGACACCTTACAAAGTTCATATGGTTCAAGAGTTGAAGTCGCATGACCATCCGCTTCGTCTTCGCTTCGGTAAATGGGCCAACGAGAAATTGCACGATGATGTCGATTTTGCCAAAAACATCATCTTTTCGAATGACGCTCATTTTCATCTTGGTGGGTACGTTAACAAGCAAAATTGCGGTATTTGGGGCTCAGAAAACGCACACGTGGTCCTACAGAAGCAAATGCACCCATTACGAGTGACTGTTTGGTGCGGCTTGTGGAGCGGAGACATCATTGGCCCATATTTCTTTGAAAATGCATCACCAACAGTCGATTTATTAACATGTATTATGTATTCGGAAACTTGACGCAGTGAATAACCCTCTTGATGAAAAGCACAAATTGCAAATGTTCTTTGAACGAAATCATGAACTATGAGAATTCCAAGATAAGCAACAAATGTTTTTCTTTTAACAATGATAAAAGGTTCGTTCAATACTATTATCTGATTGATTTATAGATAACTACGCATTTACGTTCGAACACGTGTATGGGAAAGAAGGCATTAATAAATAGAAATAATAAAGTGTTGTTTTTACATAAAATACTAATATTTTAATTTACCATTGAATGTTTGGTAAACATACTTGGTGCTAATAAGCAAGGTTGAACAATTCTCCGGGTAACCATCGACAGGAACCGATGGGAAGCTAATGCGTGCAGGCAATGCTGATAGCTTGCATCATGCCAGTAACGCAAGATGCTTCGTAAAAGTGGATTGTTAACGACGGGTGTAAATAGTGTTAAATGATCAATGACGCGAATTACCACAATTAATTCTCTTGATGTGTGCCACCTCTTGGGCAATGTCTTAACCCTTTCAACGCGGGGCCTATTTGACCAAGATGTCCCCATGGGGCGGCAATTTTACCTCTCAATAGACAAAACGATACTGAAGCGTACATAGTTCCTTTCGTCGGAATAGAAATAAGTGTGAAGGAGAAAGAGCCAATGAACGGCGTCGTCTTGAAGGCGCCTATGAGCCCTCACATGAGGTACTGTCGCCCCGTAGGCGAGATCGTCAACCCCTCACATGAGGTACCGCCGCGTTGAAAGGGTTAAGAATCATTTGTAACTAACGTAGAGGTAGCAGCTTAAATCTAAGTATAGCACAAGGACCATTTTATAAGATTACTCCATCTGGTCTCCTTCAAATAACAGAGATTTCGATGCTAAACACTTGTTCGGCAGACATGCTTCTGACTTTTGATTTCGTCTGTTAGAATGTTGATATTGGAGTATGCTTCTTTAATTTGAATATCATTTAGTCGTCTTTATTAAATGTTCAGAAAATATGACGTTTTTTAATGTTGGATTTCTCTAAGATATTTTGCATCATTTCATTTTCTATTTACTAAATTTACGTGGAATTACTTCTTTACAAGCTAATTGCTCCTTTTTATTTTAAAGACTTACTCAATTAGGCATTTAATTTCCTTTGTATAAGGATTCATCTATTAACTTTTTAAAACTATTCTAAACTTCTTCATTAACTTTACCTTATGTAATACTCAAAGTTATCATTCCACACCTAGTTTTAAGAATTCCATATTTACCCCAATCGTTATCTTTTATTTCCAGGAATTCCCGAGATTTTTTTTGATATAAAAACAGCTTAAGATTATTTTAAAAAATTAGTATATTTTTCCCGAGTTAGAATCTAGTTTTTTCTAACTTTCTACTAAATTTAAGAACAGAAAAGTTTAAATATAGACTAGATTAAATCTTAATCACTGAAGGTTGATATATAACCCCCTTCCACATTAATTTTCGTATTCTGTATACGTATTTCGACAACTGAGTTGTCATCATCAGCAGATAATGAAACAGTGTCACACCTGGAAAACTACGGCAAAATACCTGTACGAAAACAAATTCCGCACACGAACCGTGCCGCTGAAAGCCAAAACGCACACTAAATCTTGTCAAAAGGTGTATTGATTGTTCGTTGGAAAACTGATATTTACGTACTGAAAAAAGAAATAGAAAAATCGGATTGAAAATCCTAATTTTCCACTTTTAGATTGTTGTTAATTATGGGGAAAAATGTATGCCCTTAGGTGAAGAATCAAACCCCAGTCGTCCGCTTGCCGGACAGTCAGGTTTTTCGTAATCATTACAGTAAATCTTATAAACAAATTGAACAATTTATCAACACATTCTTATTTGAGTGTAAATAAACCTTCATTACCATTGCGTTTATAAAAGAGTATTACATATTGAAATGTGCCCTATTAAATTCTTCTTCTTCCCGAGTGAGTGAGGTGCACAAACATCGCATCACTTGAAGTATTCAACCTTCTGCAAATTGTCAAAAAAGGTACCGTTTGATATCTTTAATATTTATTTTTATCTAAAGACTTTATTTGTTGTCGATCAATGGTGGAAAACTGTGATCGTGTATAATCTTTAAGACACCAAATTACCACCTGTAAATTTAGCAAACCATTTAATCATCACATATTTTCTTCTTTGTTAAGCAACCAACTATTAAATCGTCTATAACATGTTAGAGCAGGCTCAGGTATTTTGTAAAACCGCTACGAATTAACATTATACATCTTCAAATTGATCTTCATGTAATTAAATGTCATACATAACAGCTGTTAGGGAGAGTGTACGTTGCCCCGATTATATGAGAAAAAGTATCTAATACCGAACATTCCTAACGTTTATGTTTATCAGAATAAAAAAAAAATGGACATTCACATTCCTCTTTATGGTGTCACGAAATGCAAACAGCTAGACAAAATTACATAAATAATTATGATAAAAATAAAACAAACAAAGATGTCGTAAGAAAGAAAACGCGATCGCGTGAAATATATACGTTGCATTAAAGTTTGAGCCCACCAGTTTGGAGTAAAGTAAGAGGCTTTTATGTAATTCAACAGGGTTACACACAAAAAAAACGAAAGAATTTAATTATAGCCGTCATTTTTTTAAATGCATATGTGTAAACAAATAATAAAATGTTACTAAATTTTAATTACATTTTAATCAGTTTTCCTGTACGTTTCCTGCTACATATGCTGCGAAGTGAAATTCAACAATTACTGTTCGAAAAAATATTTCGCATCGTTATTGCTGGTTGTGGTGAACTGAAGGAAATACATAATAATCATTAACATATTTACATAATCAAGTCGAACAGAATCAATTTTGATTGGCTGTAATTATATTCACTTTCATGTTGTAAATAATAAGTAGATTACTTTTTAATAAACGTCCAGAATGCTTTCGCGACAAATACGTAGGTCAAATCAATTATTTTAAGCAATTTTTTTTTAAATGTTTTCCAAAATATTCGCCTTTATGATCTATGCACTTCTGCATTCGGTTGAACCAGTTCTCAGAACATTGGGCCACCTCACCTCAGATACGAAGTTTCCGTAGGCTTCCACAGTCGCTTCCGGAGTATTAAATTTCAATCCACGCATTTTGTCTTTTATGTATGGGAATAAAAAGAAGTCACAACGTGCCAGGTCGAGACTATAAGATGGATCAGTCATCGATGCCGTTCGTGAAGCGGTTAAAAACTCTAATATTTGAGATGCATTGATGCTGAATGTTTGGAAATCTTGGTCTTGGCAAACAAATAGTTGCATTCTATTCAGCATTGACTGTGCGACAATTCTCCAGCGGAATGGTAGCAAGATGATCCGTGCGTCCGAAAAAATAAGCCACTATTTTCTTGCCAGAGCTTTGTCCGCGTCTCACTTCAATAGGTTCCTCCTCGTTTTTGAAGACCCATTGAGCCGATTGTAGCTTGCTTTCCGACTCGTAATAATTTATCCAATTTCGTTACCTGTACGATATCGTAGACTGATTTTACTCGACCTCGGTTGAATATTTTAATCATTGTTTGCACCAATCCATACGCGCTTTTTTTGAGTTTCCAATAAACTGTGTGGTATCCTGCGGGCGCAAAGCTTTCTGACAGCAAGATGATCATGCAGGATAGTTCTGATTTGAATCATACTTATGCGCAGTGATGCCCGAATATCTTAGTACACGTATATGCAGTGGTTGTATGTCTTTATCATATTGTACACGCCGATGTTACCTGGAGTAACTGCAGTGGCAAGCTGTCCCTCACGATGCTCGTCTTCGAGCGAAACACGTCCACGCTGTAACTCGTTGTACCACCGTTCAAGAGTATCTAAGGATTGTGCTTCATTGCCAAACAATCGCTTGATTTTTTATGGACAGTCTTGTCAAGTGAGACCGTCTTTGAAATCACAGAAAATCATGGCTCGAAATTTTTCGTGCGTTAATGCCATTTTTCACAAAAGAGATAACAGCATATGCTAGCAATTTGTAAATACTATTCGGTCTAAAAAATCTCGGAGAATACGATCAAAATATGTCCGACAGCGCCACCTTACGGCAAGTAGCTGAACCGCAAAACTTTTAAAGCAACCTACGTATTGTAATCCTTTCTATATTTACTAAACTATAGATGTTTAAATAATGGAAAATGTAACGTAAATATTTAAAAAAAAATTAAATAATATGAAATTTCGTAAGTCTTTGACGCATTTTATTAAAATTTTGTTGGGAAATTTAGAATTTTGAAGCTGATATTGCTGCAACCTACACTGCCTATCTTGAATGTGTTGAAAAATAAGTCAAAATTATCCAAAACGATGTTTTAATATATAATAAGTCCCACACATATACCTGATCTTCCTTGAAGTATTAATGCATTTGCGAAAAAATTTTCTTCCATACATGCTTTTGGTACTAAATTTTCTTGTGGCTGTATACATTCTTTCTTTTACGTTATTACCAATTTTGAACAAACCTTGGGATTCGCAGAGCGTACAATCTCGTCGTGAAGGCTGAATAGGTGCGATTATAAATAAAATAAATAATGTAATGTAGTTAGGTACCTTTTTATTATTTATGTGTTTGTGTATCCTGAGGTTAAAATGCCGTGTCGAATTGTATCATCAGTAATACCTTCTATTGTTTATTTTATCAAACGACTACGACGGAGTGAAAATATGCTTATATATTTGGAAAATGAGCGTTGTCCACGCACAGGCCAATCTTCTCTGATTTCTGAAGATTTGGTTCGCGATGTGAACAACAAAATTCGAGAAGGCCGATGATTCATGTCTACCATTAGGTGTAAGGCTGGTGGAGTTGAGTTTTATATTTTGTCTTCACTGTTTTCTATAATAGGTTAAAGTTCGATTTTCGCCCCATGCCATTATCTTCCTTTCCACTTTTTCTCTCAGTTTATCTATCCATTTTGTTCTTGGTCTTTCTTTCCCATTTTCCCCGACACCCGCGTTTCGAATGTTATTTTTGTGAACCTAACCTGCATTCAACACACATATCCCAATCTGCGTTGTTCCTTTATAATTGTTTCTATCGAAAAACGTTTTCAATACAGTTTTTATTCTGGATTCTTGATTTTTGCAAGCGAAAATTTTTGGGTCTTGCTGATATTTTCGATCCATGATTCATCACCAGTGACGATGCAGTTAGAATCATTTGTATTGTCACAATTCATAACACGATCTACGCACGTAACTCTTTTCTGTTTTTACTCGTCCCTAAGATTGTGTGGCACGAACTTTGCACAAATATTCCTCTTTTCCAAATCTTCATGCAAAATTTTTCGAAATGTCTCCTTGTTAATGTTTAATTCTTTTGCCATCATTCGAAGGGTAATTTGTCGATCTCGCGCTCCAAATTCACCCACTTTTGCGCTAAATTCTGCATTTCGATAGACCGATGAACGTCCACTTCTAGCATCATCTTCTACACGTTAACGTCAATTTTTAAATTGCTTAAACCACTCAAAGAGAGTAGTACAATTTAAGATGTTATCAAAGTACACAGACTCCAACATCTCATAAATTTCTGTGCCGGTTTACCCAATTTACAGCAAAATTTAATGATCGGTTGCTTCATTACGACTGACAGAAATGCGGTGTGCACGCTGGCGTCCTACGCAGACACTAACAATTCTCCTATCGTCGCTTGACCAGCATCTATTGGTGGGGCATTGAACTATTACATATTGTTTTATTTTTTGTTCTATTTCAGGTAACTTCACTTTAGCGTCAATCCGGGAACTAAATTACCATGCCTCGTAGATCATCTACTAACGTCCTTGAAACATAATCGACTTAAGATTTTGTGTTATCCCAAGGTTAGGGACACTTTTAAATGAATCATTTTTCAAATCAACATTATACGCTAGCCTCGCCATAAACTTAAGTTGCAATCGTTGCATCATTTTTAAAAAATAGCCACAAATATTGTAGAATATTGCACATTATTTTTACACGAGAAAAAAACCGTCATTTCATGTATACAGAATATAATTTGAAATAGAAGCCCTACAAAAGAATTAAATAAATTTTTTTCTGTCAATACTCGCCAGTCAATAAGAAAATATAAATGCGTTTTCTTTCATAAATTAACACACTGAATTTTATAAAAAGACATTATCTATCATTGTTATCTCTTCTACTTCATCGTCACATTACTTAATATCACATTAAAATCTCGATATTCGTTATTTCAAGCATGTGAACATTCTCCACTAAGTAGAATGTACATTTTGTATATTTTCCGAATACCGGCAACTCATACGCCACATAGTTTAGAATTTCGACGTGAAAGTTAACTCGAAATTCCTAAAATTGTTCTGGATATATTTTGAAACAAGGTTGCATAACAATTAAATGGTAATTATTTAAATGCATGCCATAAATAAAAGGAACACGTAGGTATTGTAAATACTGAGTCAGACAATAACAATTCCGTAATGATCGGTTTTTTCAATTGCTATTTGTAGTGCGCTCTATGTATAGCAGCAGCGCTCTCTTTATGGTACATAATCCCATACCTACGTGTGCGTTTTATTTGTGTGCGTTTTCTGCGAGTGTGTACCACTTCAATTTGGCATTACCTAGAGTAGGTGAGGCAACATTATATGCTGCTATGTATATACACTCCTACACGTTCGTATTTGGTCACTCGTGTAATAAAAATAAAATTCGACTAAAAACAAATTTTAAATTAGTGTAGTGTATCTCTTTAAATGCAAAACAACAGTTATTTGATGCAATAATGTTTTTGTTCTGAAACATTTTGCATACGTTGCTCTTATTTAAAAAAAAACTGTTACTTGCGTCATATACAACGGATAACTGAACTAAAACTGACTAGGCGTATTAGAGGGAAGATATTTCTACCTACTCTTCCAATTCCATTCTACCATTAACTTTACCTGCATGGGATATCGGTCTGCGTTTCTTATTATACAGGCTAAATGAGTTAAGTAATATCGAAGCTAAGAATGGTGCTGAAATTCAGATGTGTTTTGCGTCAGTTAAATGTATAAAACTTTGAAATGCATATGTGCCTATTAAGAGGCGTAATTTTGGTTATACTTGCCGTAATATACTCAAGTGAATAAAAGTTTTTTATTGGAGAGGTAATAGATTTAATGTATCACCATTACAAGCTTATACTGTCCACTGCTGGACACAAGCCTTTCTTAAACTTTCGTTGAGAAATTTGGTAGACTTATTTCCCCGCGTTAGAAGATAGTTTGCGAAGATAAGCTGAATTATGATCTTTCTCTGGTAAAGGAAGTGAAAGAGAGATCACGTCTTGAGTAAGCATGGTCACGTGCCAGAAATAGATTTATTTTGATCAAAAGTATTTACCTTGCGGCAAATACAGTAGAGTCGCTATAAGGTGAACAAATTCAGACAAGTCTTGTTCATTTTGTCGAATGAGTTGACTTTACTGATGTTTTAAAAACTACAACAAAATATAAGTGTATTATATGGGTTTCTAGTGTTTATTCTGGTTATTACACAATATGTATGTACATATATATCGGGTTTTTCAATAAGGACATAATTTTGTATTTAAATAAAACAGAATAATTGGGATACCGAATTTTGATCCCTTTCTCACATCCCCTTGTCCCTGAGCTCCTCTAACGTTATTGGCTTGTTGACATAAACCAACGACTTAACGAAACCCTATAAAAAAGAAACCCAACGTCGTTGAATCGCATGAACGAGGTGGCCACTCGATCGGATCATTTCTGGAGATTACACGGTTACCGAACATATAGAACAATTGTTTAACCATCTGTGTGGCCTGTGGCACCTACCTTGTTGGAGCCACATATCACTAATGTCAAGTTCATCCAATTCTGGCCAAAAATAGTCTTCCAACATGGCAAGATAGCAAACTCCATTGACTGTAACATAGTGGTCATTTTCATCGATCAAAAAATATGATCCAATCACGCCTCTGGCATGAAGCCCACACCACACTGTCACTTTTTGTGGTTGTAATGGAGTCTCTTGAAGCACATATAGGTGTTTTGCTGTCCAATAATGCATATTTTGCTTATTAACAAAGCCATTAAGCCAAAAATGAGCTTCATCGCTGAAGATTTTTCGATGAAATTCAAGACTTTTTTCAAACTTTAGCAGAGCCCAATCAGAGAAGTTTCAGCGCTTCGTGTGACCAAGAAGCTTCAGTTCATGAGTTAATTTGATCTTGTAAGGGTGTAAGCCAAGATCTTTACGTAAAATTCTCCACAATGTGGTTCGAGAAATTCCCAATTTCTGTGAACGGCGTGGAATCGACTTATTTGGCTCATTTTGAACTGAAGTACTTACGGCTGCGATATTTTCGGTACTTCGACCGGTGCGTTATCAGACTGGCACAAAAACATTCAATAGTGACTATTTTGACTCGAATTTATCCACTATTATAACACGCACAGCCTGTCTGGTGGGACGATTATTACGACCAAAAATTGGAGTAAGCATTTTTAAAGTTGTGGCCACCTACTCAGAGTTGCGGTAGTAATTTTTAATAATTTCCAAACGTTGTTCGTTCGTGAACTTCACCATTATAAAGGAGCTATCCGTTAACCTTGATTGGCGTTTTAACGTTGACATATCATGAAAAACATTCAAGATTAATCAATTAAAAGACAAAATTGTTATGTCCCTATTGGGGACAACTAAACTGTTTGTATGACTGCTTTTTTTAACTTTTCATACACTAAAATATCGTTAATATTGTGAGTATTTACATTTGCATACGTCAGGCAAGCATTAAATGCGTTAGTCACTATGTGATGGAATACTAACTGTAGTTTCTTAAAGCACATTTTCCTCGTCGATACCAATTTGTTCAAAATCTTGGCTTTGTATAACTAACTGCTTCTAGATCTTCATTCTAAGCCATAACTCCTACAGCAATGAATTTTACCTTAAATATGTTTATGGGGACAGCCTTTTTATTAAGACTTTTAGAAACTTTTAAAAAATGTCAACATTTCTCTGACCAGATGTGTATATCATCATAATTTGTTCACGAATGAAGAATTGTTTGAAACCATAGAAGCGATCCTTCTCCGTCATTCTTCCTCTCTTTCCCTCCATGTATATGTGTTACGTGTGTGTTATCATTATTTTGTGTCATAACCCAAGGTAACTCATTGAAACCGGCCACATAATGAGAAGTGAAAAAAAAATCACTATTATACAGTTCGCCTGTAGCGTATTTAAATTACAATTTCACTACGGGTTTTTGTAACTATGGGAGGAATGTAAACAGAAGTGATTTTGAAATAACTGAACGAATATTTCTAAATATTAACATTAAAAAAACATACATTGGTAAGATGCGAAGAATAAATGTGTCTAAATGAATAATTCGGAATGAAAGGCCGAGCTAAATGAGAAGAAATAGAATCTTTTTACTGGTTCATTATACGTGTCTGTCTTTAAGTTCGAAGTTTTGTTGTTGTGTGTCACCAGTTTCTTTAGAATTTAAATACTGTGAGGTGTTTTAATTGTTGAAGATTTTCAAAATTTGCTACCTTCTACTTTTTCCTACGAGGATACTTTGACAAGTAGTGAGAATGACACATAGGTGGCGCTCTAATTGGTAAAACAAATGCACTGTAATTTAGGTTGCCTATTTATATATTTACATTCCGATATTTAGATAAATCGGTACACCACATTTTAATGAAAGAATTGGCCTTTCCAAGCTTTCGGCAAGATGGGTGCCGCGATTGCTTACGACTGATCAAAAGTTCCCACGCTTGCGCATTTCCAATGAGTGTTTGGACCTTTATAAGCGGAATCCGGTTGATTTTTGTAGGCGATTTGTTACTTGCGATGAAACTTGGATACACTACAGTACACCCGAAACTAAGCAACAGCCGAAACAATGGTTAGAACGTGGTTCTGCACCTCCAAAGAAAGCGAAAACCACTTTATCGGTAAACAAGTTGATGGCATCAATTTTTTGCGATTCAAAGGGCATTTCGCTCATTGATTACCTAAAGAAAGGTGCCACAATAAACGGACAATATTATGCAGAACTTCTACAAAAATTAAATGTTGAGATTCGTGCTAGGCGGCCAGGAATGGCAAAGAAAAAGATTCTGTTTCACCAAGACAACGCTCCCTCGCATACCAGCACAGTTGCGATGTCCAAAATCCACGAGTTGCATTTCCAATTAGTACCGCATGCGCCTTATTCGCCGGATCTAGCCCCTTCCGACTTTCACCTTTTTCCAAAATTGAAAACGGCACTAAGTGGAAAGAAATTTTCGTCTAACGACGAGCTTATAATCTTCGTAAATGAGTATTTTGCAAGCTTTCCGGAATCGCATTTTAGAGATGGCATAAGGGCATTGGAGCACCGTTGGAATAAATGTATTGCTGTTTTAGGAGAATATATTGAAAAATAAAAATTATTTTGTATTTAAAAAATTCGTTTTCCTTTTCCATTCTCACTACTTGTCAAACTACCCTCGTATGTGTGTACAAAACCTCTCACTATGATTCTTACCCAATTCAGTATTTCTTCTCTTTTTAGAGTTGCTTTGGCTACTTAACGTTTCCATATCTTTCTTCAAAATTATTGCTTTAGTTTAATTCTAGCCTTCCATATTATTTTAACGAATCTCTGCACCTTTAATCGCTATAAGTATCGCCATCAGTTAGTCTCGTTTCTTCCGTATTTAGTTTAGTCTCTATATATTTTCTCGTTATATCTTTGAATGCTCTTAAACATTTGGTTTCCATTGCTTATAGCTACTCTTCCTATTATTTCTAAGGACCAATATATTAATCTGTCTCCACGATTTCTTTCTTCCACAATGAAAGCGGTCGCTGGAAGTGGATGATAGATTTTTTGCAATTAACTTTGCCACTGTCCACTGCTTGACGAGAAACATATTCTCCTATTGCTATTTCTCGATGAGAATAATTCCCAGTTTTTAATAAAGTCTCTATTGCTTTTGTGCTCTAGTAATTACTTCGCGTTTCCTCTTTGTTCAAAAATCACCCCCACACAACATACAAAAAAAAAACAAGTAAAAAACAACCAAAATGTCAGAAAATTTTAAAATTATATTTCACAAATTCGATATCTGCATTAAAGTTTTTACTTTACACGTACAACGCTATACTCAATGACGAAAAGTAGGTAAAAGTAATCCCCTATAATTATGTTTAATTCCAGGGAGGGTGTTTAGTGGTGGTTAGTATATTGAGAATTTTATAGTCGTTGGGAATTATCGCCAATACTTACTAAATAGCTCTAAATATTTCTAAGAAATGCGAATGGCCGTACTTTAATTGCGCGGTATCGTCAATTTGATTCACATCTTTAAAAAAATCCCGAAATAAACCAAAAAAATATTAAAATAATAGTTCACGTATTCCCATTACTTAATCATTGAAGATCTCCATTAATACTATCAGTTTAAAATTACAATAATTGCAACATATACACGTGTAAATATCGTCAGTTATCTCTGATAATATATGTTTTCTAAATAATAGTTAGATGTACTTGAGATAAGTTGCACTAGCAAATAATCATGTTATTGAAAAACCTGTCCACTTAACCTGAATAAATAAGGTATTGTATTAAAACAAAAGACATAAATTGAAATGGGAAGATCCTTTATTAATTAAAATAGTATTTTTGGTATTTCGAAGGTCGTTATGCATATGTTTTCGCTATTGTACCATAAACTTTCTTCTCGCTTTTGCCTCGTTCAAATAAAATTGAATAACACTGTAGATAGTGTTGTGTAATAGTGACAAGTTCAAGTCTAATAAGTAGAAAAAATATGTTTACGAAAAAATTACATAACAATTGTTGCCTTTTAGAATATTTTAGCTAGCAACTGTTAATTGTCGAATTTTATGAATGAAAGAAGCACGATATTCTGGTAAAAGACATGATTGCAAACATTTACACTCTCGTAAGTGTGTTTTAACGTATTATGAAACGTACTTTATTTTCGCGCCGGCACAACTGTAAAATGTTAAAATAACTCCATTTCACAAGTACCATTGAGTCATTGCAAAAGTCTTGATATGGTTTTATGTAAAGTTAATTAAGAACTAATTAATAATCAAAATAATTTATTCGAACATTTGTACAATTTACATAACTCCCAATAACCTTTCTCCAACGATTTTGCAACATTCGAATACCACTGTCATAAAAGTTGACTGATTTATTATCAAAAAAAAATGAATTCGCGTGTACGTAATTTTTTTTTCAATTAAAATGTTTTGTAATTAAAGAAAGAGATAAAAAGAATACGTAAGATTATTCCATTTTAAATCTCTCGGTTTTATTCGGTGAAAAATATCACATTGATGACAATACTTTTGGAGCTATCCGAACTGGGTATAAAATTTCTAGAGATAAAAAGGTAATTGTAAACCATTTAGGTCCTGACCGAACTGGGGAGAAAATGTAAATTGTTAACAATACATCTTCTTAATTGTGAGTACTTATTTCTTAGAAAGGTTAAGACGTATTTGGGTTAACATTTCATGGTCCGAACCATTTGTAGAAGATTTCATGAGTGATAAACCCAATGACAACAGAGTTGACAGTTTCGCCGATTATCTATTGGCAACATACAAAGAGTACTAGGAAAGTTTTGCAATATGACGCTACAATGAATCGTAGGAAGCTGCTTGTTGCTGCATGTTGAGACATGTTCATACGTGCATAGTAGCCGCCGCACTATGTCAATGGGCTTCAGTTATTCATTAGCAGTGAGAGTGTAAAGTGCTTGCGATGGCATCGTGGTCACGAAATGAGATAAGGGCAGTTTTGCGTTATAATTTCTTACGTGGTTTAAACATAGACCAGTGCTTCGAAGAAACGAATCTTGCACTAGGTGATGTTTGTCCACATCGCACAACGATATTCAGGTGGTATAGGGAATTCCAAAGGGGAAATTTAACTGTGGAGAATGCTGATAGGCTGGGAAGGCCACGAACGTCAGTTACGAAACAAAACGTTACTACTGTGAAGAAAATGCTTGGCGAGGACAGGCGAGTGACCTACCAACAGATGGGGGTTATTCAGGCCTAAATGCTCCAGCAATTCGTTCGATTCTGCATGATCATTTGCACGTGAAGAAACTTTGTTCTCTCTGGGTGCCGCATCGACTGACTGAAGAGCAGATGACACTACGTGTGACTTGGTGCCGGGAGATGCTAAAAAAGTTCAATAAGGGACAATCTCGGTATGTGAACATCATCGTGACAGGTGACGAGACTTGGCTGTACTATTATGATGAGCCGACCAAAGCTCAAAACAAAGTTTGGGTCTTTGATGATGGGAACACACCCGTAGTTGTCAGAAAATCCCGATCTGTAAAGAAGAAAATGATAGCTGTATTTTTTGCCTAAAGTCATTGAATCTATGAAGAATCTGCGGCAAAAGTCAAGAACGGACACCTGGTTCCTCCATCCCGATCATGCTCCAGCTCACCGCGCCGAAGCCTGCACCGAATATTTGACCACGACAGGATTAAAACTTCTCGAGCACCCTCCCTACAGTCTAGATCTTGTTCCCTGCGACTTTGCACTGTTCCCGCATGTGAAAATGAAGCTAAAAGCTAAAATGGAGGCGGGTTTCCAGTGATGAGGACCTTCTGCGGGCTGGGACAACGAATGTCCTTTAGTTCCTAGTGAAACTTGGCAGAACTGGTTTAAAGATTGAGTGTAGAGGAAATTACTTTGAAAAAATTAAATAAACAAAGCTGTATTGCAAAACTTTCCTAGTACCCTTTGTATTACAACTTACTCGGACGGATTCTAGACGAATACAACATTTTTATTAGATTGCAACACTCTGTGTGTTACCACAAAATCCTATAAATTGTTTCTTAGAACCATTATAATCTTGTAATATAAAAAAAAACCCTTTAAAATAAATATTTTCAGGAAGTAATACTGAATATAGGTCATAGAAAGATTAAATCATCATATTTTACACTAACAAATATGATTTTATAATTTACATAATGATCCGGATATTATTAGTAAACTTCCCAGAAAGGCACTCACATCTGTTATTTCAATTGTCCCCACCGAAACCCAGGTATAAAGACAGAGCGATTCTATCGATAGTATGCGATCCCTCATTTATGTCCGGTAGTGCCTCTTACAAATGAAGAAATCTTTTTAAACCAATTTAGTAACAATGTTGTGTACCTATACAAAAAAAAAACATTGCTTGGTAGCCCAGATTAGTGTCACAATGAACGCCGAATCTTCTATTTAAATCCTGAAGTTATTTCATTAATAACACAGCTATTTAACATTCATACATTACACATTCGCCAATATATGTACATATAATACATGTATATGTATTTAACCCGACCTTTCTTAACTGTTTATGTGCTAATCTGATCTTAATGTTATAAAGTCTATTCGTTTACGCTTGTCCATCAATATGACACATGTTTCATATGGCGCGCGCGTTCAGTGGAATTATAACTCAACACATTGATCTTTTGTTCTAAAAGGCAGGGTCCGTTTTCGAACGGTATTGCGACTATAAAAACGCACACACACGGCATTTATATAGCTCTATACCCTTTTTGTCTGAAGACTTTACACTACGAGTTCCCGCACGCTGCTCTGACAGTGTTGTTGGCTCATGATTTTCAATAAATAGTTAAGGCTGCGCCGTAATTGATGCTTGTTAGTTCTTAAAATCGTTTTTATTGTATTTGAGAATGCCGTTTTATATTGCCTACGCAGTTAATTGGATAAGAACACTGTAATATTGTTTATTAGAAGGGTCCTGTATAATATTTATCAAATGCCTATTGTGGAAAATTATATGAAGGTGTATTTGTAAAGCCATTAAGACCAGGCTATTTTTGGTAATAACTTTATTGCCCTCACGAACATCGGCCTTGAACTCCATTATACGTTCTTTTATATAGAGGTTCTCACGAAACTATTGTTTATTTTTACTAGTAAATATTCAAAAATGTATATTGTGCCCATTTATCAAATGTATTTATTTTTTCATTTAGCATCAACCTCCACACTTTTTACGACCATCTTTTCGGGTAAGTGCTTATATTGCAAACTAATTTATTTGTATCAATGAGTAGTCATTTTATCTTCTAATAATACTCGGATGGGAGCATCGTACGTGGGATGTCTTTTAAAGTTTGCATAGTGGGACATAGAAGGCGCCACTAATCAAATGTCATTACTAAAAATTAACCTCTTAGTTAACCTAAATCCAAAGTTTCAGTGCAATACGTCTAGTGTTGTAGCCACAACGAACTGTCCAAAGTTGTCGAGTTAGTTGTAAATGGATTTAAACCAAGAACATGTTCGCGGAATAATTTTTTTAAATTTTCGAAGACAATTATCTCAACAAGAATGCCTCGCCGAGTTAGTTTCTGTTTTCGGCAATGAACTACCACATCAGTCAACAATTTCTCGTTGGTATGGAGAATTCAAACGTGGATGGATTAATCTTAGCGACGATCCAAGAGCAGGTTTACCAAAAACGGTAGTTAGTCAGAAAGACGTCGATGCTATGTGCAAGATCATCAACGAAGATCGACATGTGATATATCGCCAGATAGAAGCATTATTGGAGATTTCAAAGACCACAATTCAAAAAATCTTGCATTAAGAATTGTGTGTAAAAAAATTTGGCTTCCCGTTGCATACCGCATCTGTTGACCAAAGAACAGAAACCAGCTAGAGTGAATTGGTGTCAAAAAAACTCTAGATCGCTTCAACGCCGAAAACGCTAAAAACGTGTACAACATTGTCAGTGGTGATGAATCTTGGAATCGTCTGTTTCGGTGTTCCAAGGCGAAGAAAAGCCGACAAAACGCATCCGTTCTTTGCTGGAACAATTTTCCAGCAAAGAGTGGGTTAAGAAGACGAAAAGCATAAGGTTTAGAAAGCAGAGCACTAGACCAACCAAATAATCGCGTCTTTTAAAATTACTCATATGCTGGAAAAACAAAGGAAACCATTCGTAGATGGGACGGTAGTGAAAGAAGCATTTTACGGAGCGACGGAGGTGTTGTTTAGAGACTTCAAAAATGAAACAGAGGTTGTATTGGTTATCATAGAGATCTCGTCCAACTGTCACTGGAAACAATTTTCTAGCAAAGAGTGGGTTAAGAAAACGAAAAGTATAAGATTTGGAAAGCAGAGCAAGCCATATTCACTAGACCAACCAAATAACCGCGTCTTCTAAAATTAGTCATATGCTAGCAAAACATAAGAAACCCTTCATAGATGGGACGGTAATGAAAGAAGCATTTTCGAAGCGACGAAGGTGTTACTTGGCGACTTCATAAATAAAACAGAGATCATATTGGCTATCCGACTGTCATTAGACGTATCAAGTATAAGGAAAACACTGAATAATTATATTGTGGAATGTATTGGATTGGCAACTAAGTACTTTCGGTTTTTACTGATAGAGAGCGTTGCTTTATTTTTTGTATAACGTACGTTAGTGCTGTACTTTACCATTTGTCGCGTGATACTAGTCACATTGACGAATCATCACTGGTGATGAAAAATGGGTCCTGTACAGTAACATAGTTCGAAAACGATCATGGAGCAAACACGATAAACCAGCTCAAACCACATCGAAAGCTGAATTGCATCCAAAAAAGATCATGCTGTCAGTTTGATGGGATTACAAAGGTGTTGTGTTTTTTGAGCTGCTTCCAAGGAACCAAACGATCAATTCTGATGTTTACTGTCAACAATTAATAAAACTGGATGAAGCAATCAAAGAAAAACGGCCAGAATTGTCAAATCGGAAAGGTGTAGTTTTCCACCAAGATAATGCAAGGCCTCACACATCTTTGGCAACTCGTGGGAACTATTGGAGCTTGGCTGGGAAGTGATGCCACATCCCCCATACAGCCCTGATCTAGCACCATCTGATTACCATTTATTTCGAAGTTTGCAGTTTGAATGGTAAAACTTTCACAAATGACGATGACCTTCACTCGCACCTGGTTCAGTTTTTTGCTGATGAGGACCAGAAATTTTATGAGCGCGGAATCATGCAGCTGAAAGAAAGATGGCAAAAGGCCATTGAGCAAAATGGAAAATATATAATTGATTAAAAACTATTCTTTGTTTAAAAAAAAAGTGTTTTATTTTATACTACAAAAACGAAAGTACTTAGTTGCCAACACAATACATACTTGTCTTTGCAGTTGGACGAGTCCACCGATATGACAGATACTGCCCAGCTGTGTGTTTTTATTCTAATGAAATTTTCTGATATGTCGGCTGGGAAGAATTTTTAATAATTCCTCTGGAAGAGAAAACTGGTGTAGATATTTACGATGTTTTTTTAATTTTGTAAAAAAACTACGAGCTATCAGTTTACAAACTCGTGCGCATTACAGTCGATGGAACTCCACTGGCAATCAAAATGTTTTTTTTTTGCATTGTATGGAGCTAATGATGGCTTTCCATCGTTTCTCTCATTCCGTTGCATCATTCATTAGATATGTAGGATGTTGTGGACATTGCTATGAAAATGCGTGACCAAAGCTTACAACTACGGCTTTATAAAGTACAACTGCATTCAAATCATACTTCCTGTGAAGTCATTCTTGTATTAGTATCTGCAGAGTTATACTAATATTAAAGCTGTCATAAAAAAAAATTATTATTTTATATTCGTTTTGTAATAAGAAGTTTTCCTTCCCTTTTTTTATTTATTATTTATAACACACCCAGTTTTAAAATATGGTTGGTCTTTTAAATTGAAAGCACAAGCATTTATTATTATTAACATTTCCTACCAAGTGAATGAAAACAATCATATTAACACAGGAATATCTCATATAATTCGTCTTTTTGTATACACAGGAGTGACAATTTAAAAGGCGTGATTCTCATCTGTTATCTGACCATATGGTGAAATATAAACAAACAAAAATGAAAATAATCGGAGTCAAACTATACCTACAAAAATAGCATTTCACAAGCAAACTTTTATTTTGTAAACATTTAAATTTTCTTCCCTCACTTAGTTTATTTAAATGTGTCCCTAGTAGATAGTACCCGATATACGAGGGTAGTTTGACAAGTAGTGAGAATAGAAAAGAAAAACGAATTTTTTAAATACAAAATAATTTTTATTTTTCAATATATTCTCCTAAAAGAGTAATACATTTATTCCAACGGTGCTCCAATGCCCTTATGCCATCTCTAAAATGCGATTCCGGAAGGCTTGCAAAATAGTCATTTACGAAGATGGTAAGCTCGTCGTTAGACGGAAATTTCTTTCCACTTAGTGCTGTTTTCAATTTTGGATAAAGGTGGAAGTCGGAAGGGGCTAGATCCGGCGAATAAGGCGCATGCGGTACTAATTGGAAATGCAACTCGTGGATTTTGGTCATCGCAACTGTGCTGGTATGTGAGGGAGCGTTGTCTTAGTGAAACAGAATCCTTTTCTTTGCCATTCCTAGCCGTTTAGCACGAATCTCGACATTTAATTTTTGTAGAAGTTCTGCATAATATTGTCCGTTTATTGTGGCACCTTTCTGAAGGTAATCAATGAGCGAAATGCCCTTTGAATCCCAAACAATTGATGCCATCACCTTGTTTGCCAATAAAGTGGTTTTCGCTTTCTTTGGAGGTGCAGAACCACGTTCTAACCATTGTTTCGACTGTTGTTTAGTTTCGGGTGTACTGTAGTGTATCCAAGTTTCATCGCAAGTAACAAATCGCCTACAAAAATCAACCAGATTCCGCTTATAAAAGTCCAAACACTCATTGGAAATGCACAAACCAGTGAACTTTTGATTAGTCGTAAGCAATCGCGGCACCCATCTTGCCGAAAGCTTGGAAAGGCTAAATTCTTTCGTTAAAATGTGGGGTACGCGTTCTGTTGAAATGTTTACCATGTCTGCTATCTCTCTCACTTTGAGTCGTCGATCTTGCGTAATAATATTATGGATTTTTATAATCATTTCCTTAGAAGTCACGATTTTGTGTGCTCCAGATCGCGCTTCATCAACACAGCTTGTTCTACCACGTTTAAATTCATTTACCCATCTACTTATTGTGGCGAGGATAAGATTGTTTTAGTAACTTTCCAGCTTTAACCATATTCAAACCCTCATCTGTAACCAACATTACAAGTTTGTTGAACTTCCCAAAGGTATGTTTTATAGTTTCTACTATACTTTCCGCGTTTGTCTTCTGTAATATTCTACTACATAAAAGAAGAGCCAAGGAATTCCCACCGCTTTTTAAAGAGCGCAGTAACACATTTAAAATACTATTCTTTCTTGCATCCGTTGTTCATGTACCGTCAGCAATATTTTCTGATCTTTTAACTCTGCGGCAGAAAGAACTGTGTTATCATGTCGCGATATCGAGCACCAGTAACAGTCACTGCTTGACCAGCCTCATTTTCAAAAGAGTATGGTCCAATTATGCCTCCAGCCCAAAATCCACACCAAACAATGACACGTTGTGGATGCATTTGTTTTTCGACAGTCACATGTGGGCTCTCAAAACCCCAAAAGCGGCAGTTTTAGCGATCAACAAAGCCATCAAGGTGAAAATGTGTTTCTTCACTTAGGATGGTTTTGCTCGAAAAATCGGCATCCATTTGTTGATGTTCAATAATCCATTCAACGAACTCTCTTCGCTGTGCATGGTCATTAGGCTTCAGTTGTGTTAATTGAATTTTGTAAGCATGGAGACACAGATCTTGAGTGAGTATACGCTGTAGAGAGCTTCTTGAAATTTGCAATACTTGTCACCGACACTCGCACGCACTGCTTCGATATTGACATTCGAACGGCTTGTTTTTGGATGACTTGAATGTTTGGCGTCTCCAACGGATCCAGTCTCCCTGAATTTTTCAATTAATCTCTTCACAGTTGACGAAGTTAAAACACTATTCCGACCATATTTTGTATGAAATTTTCGAACTGCGGCCGCCAAGCTTTCATTATTTTTGAAATATTATTCAATAATGAAGACACGTTCTTCTGTCGAGTAACGCTCCATTTTTACTAACCCTAAATTGTAAGCTGTCGAATTGGTTTTTTTTAGGGTCGCCAACACTTTACTGCACAAATGGCGACAAATTCAAATCTTGCGTTAATTTTGGGCCACCCATTATTTCTAAGAAATGAGAGTGACCGTAATTTAATTGCGCGGTGCTGTATATTAACTCTTCCCACAAATTAAGAGTATCCTTGTGAAATTTACTTCGAGAATTAATTATATTTTATTAAAGGAATTATGCTTTGTACAATTTTTTTTACCAACATTACTGGAATTCGAATAAATTAGTACAAAAATTATCTTTTTTTTAGTCTCTTTTTTGTTCAGTTTAATCTTCTAATACAAACTTTCCATTATTATTATCATATTGTGTTTCTATATAAGAGGTTTCCAACCTTGAATTAGAGGATATCAAATTTCTAATTTAAAATTATATCTTACAGCAGATCATAACTGCTGCGCTTTTGCTATTTTATATCGTTGGTTGTGTAATGCGTAAGTCCAAGAAATCCTAATAAGACAAATCAAATACGTATTCTTCATATTCTTCATTTCGATGTATCAGGTTTTTTTCCTTGTTAAATGCGCGTTCACAAACAACACGGATACTACTACGTCTGATGTATCGTTCGAGATATCTTTTAAAAATGATTTGTATGTCATTTTATGCTTATAAAAGGTGTTCCAATAAGACATTTCATTTTCAATAGCCCCCCATTTTAACAGTTGCCATGACTCAACCTGTAATTATTTGACAGATGACAAGTAGAAACTACGCCATTAATAAAAATGGAAAGATATACGCTTCAACAACGGATTGAAATTATTAAAATTCACTACAAAAATGGTGAAAATTTCGCGGTGACAGTTCGCAAAACTAAACCATTTTTGGGTCGTCGTGACGCATCTTCTCGGCCAGCAATTGTGAAACTGGTAGAAAAATTTGAGCTGTTGGGACAAGTTAGTGATGTGAGGAATCGGGGTGAGGAAAATCCACGAATTATTTATGCGAAACCTATGCATCCTAAACGAGTTACTGTTTGGTGTGCATTATGGTCAGGTGGTGTAATTGGACCTTACTTCTTTGAAAATGCTGCTGGTGAAGCTGTAACTGTCAATGGTGATCGATATCGTCGGATAATAACCGAATTTTTGTGGCCTGAATTAATGAATATTGATCTAGAGGATATGTGGTTTCAACAGGATGGCGCTACACCTCACTTTGCACACGAATCAATTGAATTATTGAGAGAAAAATTTCCTGGACGTGTAATCTCAAGAAACGGTGATGTCAATTGACCACCAAGATCATGTGATTTGACACCGTTAGACTATTTTCTTTGGGGTTATGTGAGAAGTCAGGTTTATAAAAACAAACCATAATCAATTCCTGCTTTGAAAGATGAAATTATTCGTGTCGTTGGTGAGATAGAGCCTCAATTATGTCAAAATGTCATTGAAAATTTTAACAAAAGAGTGGACATCTGTGGAGCTGCAAGAGGAGGCCATTTGGCAGATATTATTTTTCGCATATAAATGTCATAACTGATACTTCAATTACCAATAAAAAGTTTTTGAAAATGAATGCAAATTATGTGTTTTACTTATTCTTTAAAAAAACCGCAAAATTTGAAACACGCTTTATAATAGGCTATCACAGCATATTTACATCTAAAATTAACTTCTACCTGTAGCCCAACCAATTAATATATTGCTAATATCGTTGTTCGATCTGTATATAATGATATTGTAATATTTCTTTGTTAAAGTTTTTTTTTGTAGTGGAAATCTTTTTTTTTGTACAATGAAGTTGTAAAAGCAATACTTGGTAACACCATTGTTAAATGAAACCGTGTGAATTTGGATAATCATAAGCAATTATTATTGTAAGTATGTACTGGAATTGTGTCATGTATTTAATACGTAACTGCTGCAAATTACACTGTCGGTATATTCACGTCCTATATATAATAAAAAAACAATTAGTTAAGATAGGCCTTTATCATTAAACAACCATGCCCATTGTGAATTATTGCAGTATTCTCTTTACTTGCATTCTTTATTTCTAAAAGTCCTCCCTCCATTTGCTGTTTGTAATGTTTACTACTTTGTTTATATCTTTATATAATGCGCTGTAAAAGTTAATAATTGTCCATAACAAATTATCCTTTTGAAGAACAATTAATATTGAATTTGATGGAGCCTGTGGTTGATTAACTTAATCACTAAGGTTGATATATAACCCCTTTCTACATTAACTTTTGTAGTTCTGTATACGCATTTCGACAACTAAGTTGTCATCATCAGCAGATAATTGCAACTGGCACCTGGTAAACCACGGCGAAAAATACCTGTACGAAAACAAACTCCGTACGCGATCTATACCGCTGAGAACCAAGATGTACACTCTTGGTTGGCTGTGTCTACAAAGGGCCTGTTGAGACATGTTTATACGTGCATAGGTGCCGCCGCGCCATGTCGATGGGCTCAGTTATTCATTAGCAATGAGAATGTAAAGTGCTTGCGATGGCATCGTGGTCACAAAATGAGATAAGGGCAGTTTTGCGTTATAATTTCGTGCGTGGTTTAAACATAGACCAGTGCTTCGAAGAAATGACTCTTGCACTAGGTGATATTTATCCACATCGCACAACGATATTCAGGTGGTATAGAGAATTCCAAAGGGGAAATTTAACTGTGGAGGATGCTGAGAGGCCGAGAAGGCCACCAACGTCAGTTACGGAGGAAAACGTTAGTACTGTGAGGAAAATGCTTGGCGAGGACAGGCGAGTGACCTACCAACAGATTGAGGGTACTTCAGGCCTAAATGCATCAGCAATTCGTTCGATTCTGCATGATCATTTGTACGTGAAGAAACTTTGTTCTCTCTGGGCGCCGCATCGAATGACTGAAGAGCAGGTGACACGACGTATGACTTGGTGCCGGGAGATGCTAAACAAGTTTAATAAGGGACAATCTCGGTATGTGAACAACATCGTGACAGGTGACGAGAGTTGGATGTACTATTACGATGTGCCGACCAAAGCTCAAAACAATAGTTTTTGTCTTTGATGATGAGGACACACCCGTAGTTGTCAGAAAATCCCGATCTGTAAAGAAAAAAATGATAGCTGTATTTTTCAAATCGAGTGAAATTGTGGAACGCGTCGTTTTGGACACACAGAAGACAGTCACAGCTAAGTGGTATACTAAACAGTGCCTGACTAAAGTCATTGTATCTATGAAGAACCTCCGGCCAAGAATGGACACCTGGTTCCTCCATCACGATAATGCTTCAACTCACCGTGCCAATGCCTGCACCGAATATTTGACCACGACAGGATTGAAACTTCTCGAGCACCCTCCCTACAGTCAAGATCTTGCTCCCTGCGACTTTGCAGTGTTCCCGCACGTGAAAATGAATCTAAAAGGGAGGCGGTTTTCCAGTGATGAGGACCTTCTGCGGGCTTGGGACAACGAGTGCGCTTTACTCCCTAGTGAAACTTGGCAGAACTGGTTTAAAGATTAGTTTCGGAGGATGGGGAGGTGTATTGAGTGTAGAGGAAATTACTTACTTTCCTAGTACCCTTTGTATGCTTTAATGAGCACGTTATACTAGTAAAGATAGGTTTCGTCACCTCTCAAGATGCTACTAACATAAAGACATGTTCCACTTTTAAACTTTTTGAACATTTCGCGCCATAATAAAATGCGACGTGCCCAATTTACGCGTAATTAATTCTACCATATTGCAAAACTTTTGTAGTGTCTTGTACAAGTCTCTAATAGGTTAGGGATTAATAAATTTCATTCTTTTGAACATAATTTCTCAATCAACAACTTTGTTTCAGATTCTGACAAGTGAGATGAATAAATTTTAATAATTGCAAGAACTATTAAGAAAAAAGTCACCATGGATTCCACACACAAAGATATAGACGCAGACAAAAAGGTAAGCAATCCGTAACTTCGCACAGAACTGATTTTTGAATAGTATTTTTTTCTTAAGAATTACAATACAGAATATTTACCGACAAAATGCCGAGTAACGAAACCACCACCCCCGAAACCAGCATCGAACCCTTTACAGTTCGTTAAAGTATCGCCGTGCCCACTTTTTCAAAAAGCACAAGAACAAATAAAGAAAGTCGAAGAAATTAAAATCATGAGGAAGGAAGTACGCGAAGAGGCCGAAGATTGGCAACAAGTAAGTTATCTATATGTACGTTAAGTTTTTTTTATACTTACTTACTATAAGGCTCCCATACATCGTGAGTTTATATTACGGTTGTGGATTGACATACTATAGACGCACTTGCAAATAGGGTGTATAAAACGGACTCATAATGTATGTGGTTTACAAGCGTCAATTCCACGTTAAATAGCTTCAAATTGAACGATTAATTTTACTAAAAATTTGATTTGGGATTGACACCTTGATCAATTTAAAAATTTTAAAATGCATGCTTATTCATACATGAGAAATTCTTACTAATTTTTCAAAAAAATACAATAATATCTCTTTTCAAAAAGTCTAAATAAAATTACTGTTGCGTTTTTATTTTTATATTTAGAATTTGGACAATTGGAAGAGCAGCCGAAGAAAACGCCAAGAACATATTATAGAAAGGGTTGTTGAAGTAAAAAAACTAGAGCAAGAAGAAAGCGAAAGGGGCCGAAGAAAAAACAAAACCTTCAGTGAAATGATGGAGGAAAGGTTGTTACTTTTGCTAATGTTTAAATTTTCTTTCTTGATTAAAATTTCTTTTTTCTGGTAGAAGTAAAGGCAGACATAAATTCAACATACCCATATATAATGATGATGATTCTAATGACTTGAGTGATTATGGGATAGGAAGTAGTAGTTCGAAAACTAATAGTATCAAAGATGTAGACACAGATGATAATAGTAGTGTCTTGGTATGTATGAAGACGTTTATTCAATAGAAAAGCGTTTAAAGATTGTAGAGCAATTTTATTTAACGAATTTAAAAGAAATCTCCAATATTAGAACATAAAGGTGCACTAATCTAATCTTGTAAAATTCCTGGGGCTATTTACGGAACCATTCCTCAACAACAAACTTTACCTCGACCTTTAAACTAAACAAACATGTAGAAATCGTATAGAAACAAGTCAATACTGTAGAGTAGTTGTTCAAGCAAATCTTGAATCGTTAAGGCTACATAGAGCGAACATTTCTGGAGCTTCAGCATTATTCACCAACTCATCTAATAATTCGTCTACGAGAGTGGTCCCAGAAGTACCCGACCCAACAAAGAAAACACAAGAAATATATTTATTTTTCTACATAATCTCCTTTCAGCTCTATACACTTTTCTCAGCGATGTTCAATAAGTTCGATACCCTTTTTATAATAAGAATTGCCTCGCTCCTCAAAATAGCCATTAATTGCGAACATGACCCCTTCATTGTTGGAAAATCTTTGACCACTGAGCCATTTTTTCAAGTTTGGGAACAGAAAATAATCCGAGGGGGCTGTATCTGGCGATTGGGGGCATAAGGTAGCAATTCAAACTTTAATTCATTAATTTTGGCCATTGCAATAACGGATTTGTGAGCTGGTGCATTGTCTTGATGAAACAACACTTTCTTCTTAGCCAAATGCGCCCGTTTTTGCTTGATTTCTTCGCTCAAACGTTGCAATAAGTACGCATAATACTCGCCGTTGATAGTTTTTCCTTTTTCAAGATAGTCAATGAAAATTGTTCCACGCGCATCCCAAAAAACCGATGCCATGACCTCGCCTGCAGATAAAACGGTCTTCACCTTCTTTGGAGCCGGTTCTCCCTTTTGAGTACATTGTTGTGATTGTTCTTCTATCTCAAGTGTAAAGTGATGGACCAATGTTTCATTATTTTTTAATTTCGCTAAACATTCAATTGAAACATCTTCACGACACTATTTTTGCTCCAGTTTGAGCAAACGTGGCACCCATCTTGCACACAGCTTTCTCATGTCCAAATTTTCAGATAATATGCTATGTACCGCACTTTTTGAAATGCTTACTATGTCTGCTAGCTCGCGCACTTTCAGTCGACGATCATCCATTCATTAATGATTTTTTTTAGATCTGATTTTTCTAATTGCCAACAATAGGAGTTCAACATTATGTAGTTACTCTTTGCTATATCTGGGATGCTGCAGAGGTATAATTTAGGACCACTAATTTTTATAACATTGCCAATGGTTTTATCATCGCTGTTCGCTGGAAGAAACCCTTTCTTTGCTGATAATTTGCAAATATATTGTAATGTATCTGATGTGGGCAAGAGTGAAGAGCCTTGCATTATCAATAATGCTTCTTTAAATGGTATTAAGTGCAAAGTACTGACCGTTCCTCGAAACCAGATTTGTCACTAACATGTGGACAACCAATATAAACAACATAATTTCGTTATCAAAGCGATAAAATCGTTGTTACGCAGTCTAAACTTTTTTCTGTTGAACAATCCTATTATAACGCTTTAATTGTTAATTTAAAAAAATATTAATTTATTATGCGCCATTTTATGTTTCTACAGGATGAAAAGGATATTAAAGATTTCGATTTTACTAATAACAAAGACAACTCCAGTGCATCAAACCAAAGTCAAAGCGAAGATGAAGCAAATACAAAACCTCCACCTTCACATCCTTCCAGTACCACAGCTCCCCCTACTGCAGTAAATAAAAAGGATTCTATTACTCTGGAATCTAACAAAGACAGCACTATAAGTACGAATAACCATAGCAATCAAGCAAAATCACATCTTTATATGACAAATGTCTACACTAATTTGATAAAGTCTTCCTGTACTCCAGTCAGAGTGCCGCCCCGAACGAGTTACGACTCCATCTTAAATTCAACATCAATAATAACGACGACCGCGGATGCAATGATGGAAAAGGAACAGTACACTTATGAGGGTGCGATACAAGATTATCGAACGCGAATCAGATCCAGAATAAATATAGATGAATCGATATTCAATAAACCTTATGAATATAAAAATAAGGAACCCACAGATGTACAAAGTATCGTTCCTAAAGGGAATATATTTAAACGGAAAGAAATTTTCGAAATAGAAAACCGAAATGAAGCAAACTCAGAAACTTCTCGACGATTATCCGAAGATTTTGCCAATACCCAAAGTATAAAAGAGCGTTTACAAAGTTTGGAAAAGTGTACGGATCAACCGTTGAAGAGCGTCGATAAAAGTCTAGGACAGATCGGTTCCGTGAAAACTAGATTGCAGAATTTCAACAAACAAAATGAAGCTGATACCAAAAATAATAATAGTAAATCTTTAAGGAGTGATTTTACCAACAACAATTCTAATAAAATTTCCCATTACCTCTTAGAGAAATCTAACAGCACGCCTAATCATTTCGAAAATAAGAGGAATACGGTCGACGATTGGAAGAATAAGGAAATATTTGATAGGTCTTCGAGTCCGGAAACGGAAATTTACATGAACAAATTAAACATGTTCAACAGAGACCTCGATAATTTGATATACGGAAAACCCATACACAATATCGATACTGGTTTGGATGATTACGTAAGTAATTCGAATTACCCACCTTCGACCTCATCAACGGAGCTTATGACATTATCTTCTGACCGTGAAGATAGTGGTATTCATACAGCAGATGTTTCATGTTCAGTAAGCCAAGCTGATGAACCGTTTGAAGATACAGATTTGTCTTCCACTATACCAATTTGTATAGAAAAATTAACTATCGTCAAAGAAAACGAGAAATTGGAAGATGAAGAAACGGAAGAAATAAAAGTGAAAGAAGAAAATGTACCCAAAGATTCTTTAGATAATAATGTAAATAGTATTGAATGCCAAAGCAATGAAAATTCATCCAATAATATAATAACCACAGATGTAAGTAACAATAATTTACTTCTACCTGAACTTTATGATTTTAATTACATAAAAGAAAGCACAGAAGAATTTTTGACTTTAGAGAGGAAAAATTCTACATCACAATCTGTTTCAAATATTGAGAATTTAATCGAGGAAATACCAAAGGAAGATGACTTAAATACCGAAACCCAAATTTTAAAGAATAACGGCACAAATTCTCCAGAAATATATGCAGAAAACGTAGAATTTGTGCCCAATATGTCTTCCAAAGGAAATACGGTTATCATCGATACATTACCAATTGATACCACCATAATGAATGATGTAATAACAATTCCTGATAAGAAACCAGTCATATATGAAAACGTAAAGATTTCTCCCTACGAAAATATCGAAATTAAAAACGCCGATATTACATTCCCAGTCGATTTTATCGCAAGTGACATCTTTGGGAATCCACTGACGGCACCAAAATTAGAACCTCCCAAAGTAAAACCCCCGCCACCCCCACCGCAAGAGGCTTTTAGCGAAGCCGATGGGGTTTTCAAACGGATGAACTCGACGAAACGGATCAAGAAGGAAATTCAAATTAAACGGTCGAGCTTTTTGGGCTTGAGCGAACCCACCGATGATCAAATCGATCCAGAAATCCCCATAGACAAGCCACCCGACATTAATAGTTTCCTGCAAAAGGAATCTCGCATGGAGAAGTCCATTTACAAAAAATTGCAAGGCAGTCGAGATGGAGGATTTAGCGAAGTCGAGAGTCAAGATTCTGGATTAGAAATAGAAAGAGGAAGGCTATCTAGCGACACCTGGTGTAGCAGTTTGGTGGATTCCAGCACTCCAATACATGAAAGACAGGATAGTGAGGTAAGTTTTACTCAGTTGTTCAAGTAGTGTTAATATATTAGGTCTGGAGAAAAGTTTTGCCGTTCTTTTTAAATAAAATCAACATAAATATTCTATGCAAAAAATTTGACTGGTTTCCAATTGAAGTACTCACTTAAGGCATTGTTTAAAACTAAAATCTGAAGGCGCTATATTTAAAGATTACTGTGGGTAAGATAACACTAGACATCCTGGTTCTACCATCTTGATTTAAGCCCTTAAAGAAGCGTGCAATCATCATACTGAAAATAACTTCTTTCCAGTCAGCCGAAACTGACTGTCTGTCTTTTGATTGCTACTTACTTATCAGAATTAAAAGTTTCTCCTAATTTTATCGTTGAGGATAGGTTTTCACGAACGTGGCTTTTGTAAATAAGTCTTCCTAGTGTTATAGTGCAGCTTTTAGATGTTTCCAAAGCCAGTCTTTTGAAATTTTTTGAACAAATTAATTCGATTATCAGCGAAACATGAAAAGCAAACACCCACAAAACTTATGATAGTAGTGGCGACTCGTGAGTTATAAGTAAGGGATTCACAAAGCCTACGCATTAATAATAATCTTGCTTATGAATGCAAAACACTTGCAAATTAAGTGGTGTTTGAAAATTGAAGTTACCGATTTAAAATTTTTCAACAATACTTTGGATTTAAATCAGTTCTCGTGTCATTCTCCTCAGCAAGCTTATTAATGAAGTTTTACATTAATACAAATGCAAAGCTTCTTTCAATTTATTGAATTCATTGCTAGGGGTTCATGTGCAATTGTGCTTTTATAGAGAGACCGCCACTGTATAGCGGGTATCTTTCTAATTTCTAAACACAATACGCATACAGCAGAAGTTTCTGACAAGACCTAATACATCTGACAAACATATGATAATTTTCAAGTGAATAACCTACTTTAATTTTCATTGTATTTCGCGATTTTTAGCAAACGAATAGTTTTACGTCCGAGGAAGATGAAATAACGAAAAAAGAGAGAGAAATTATTGAGTTAGTCGAGAAAGAGGAAAAATCTAGGGACAGCGATTATTCAAGCCAAACAACTTTGAGTCCAGTAAATAATAAGCACGATGATATCAGTTCTTACGACACCAATTTGGGAAGCGATAAATTCGATCGACCCTTTTATTCAACTGTAAGTTTTTTTGTGTTGAAATTTTGGGAAGTCCCGACAAGTGCATTTTTTTGTAATTAATTTATGTCTGCATTGATTTTGCGATTTCATGCATCGAATTTTAACAGTAACAAGTTTGTCTGAAAGATATTTTATTAAATAAAATAAAACTTTTAATAACTTATAACTTTCTCTAACTTTATTATTAATTTTTGAGTTTGAATAGTCTAAATTTCTTTTTTTGATCTCGGTTTTTTTCCCTAATTAAGTTCAAATTCTCTTTTATAGCGAACGGAATTTGGCAGCAATCTCGATACACCAGATTCAGAGGTATTACATGCACAATATTCCCAAATTCAGAATTTATTTACAAGTAGCTTCTAGGTGTTGAGGGTCGAACATGAACTCTTACAATTGGAACGTGAAGAAATAGAACGCCAAAGGGAAAGTTTATTATTCGAAGGATGTAGTAAAATACGTCAAAATCGCCATTCGCTGGAGAATATTTGCGACGTAGACGGCTATTCTGGATACGACAGTGTAAATTACAGGAAGTCGATGCCAGAATTGCAACACATACCGATCGAATACAGGAAATCTTTACCAGACGTACCGAGCTACAAATCCGCCCCTGAAATGGACTTTCAGTACAGAAAATCCATGCCAGATATTCAGCACGCTTACAACAGATCGGTATCGGAGTATTGCAATAACATAGGCCAGGCAGACAATCGTTCCAGGTTAATAGACCACAGGAAGTCTATGCCGGAATTACAACAGGAAATGCAAAGGACTGGGTTCAGATCTCCACCACCTATAGTCAGGCAGCAGCCGATTATGCCAGGAAAGCCGTTACGGTTAGTGACTAAAGAACATCGAGATAAAGAGAGGTGTGTTATCTAATAGTAAAGTTCAATGTTATGCTGTGTATTATAACTTAATTTTCAAACAGAAATTATTAGTGGAATAGACAAAGTTTCTTGATGCACAAGCAACCAACTCTATGTATTTATTATCTTAAAAGTTATCATTTAAGTTATTCTCATTCAGTCGATATAGCCTATATTTTAGAAAGCATTTTCGGCTAATATATTACATAGTATTAGCATGCTAAAGCGTCCAATTTGAATTTTTATTATAACAATTGTTTCAAAAATAATACCTCAATTAAAGAAACAAAATACATCTGTTAAATTTCGCGTGTTCAAAATTAAAAGCTATATTAATTGTACCTAACTAATAGACTGTTCTTACAATGCTTCATTAGAATCCTTTTTTTAATCTATACAATATTTTCACAGAATAAATTCTGAGCCTGAATTAATCCAACCAACAAATAAACATGTTAGACCGTTGACAAGACACAGTTTACATGTTTTAAGTGCTGTACCAAGACCAAGACACCTACCAAATGACAAATGGATTCAACCAAAGCCAAATAATGAAGCGAAGAACTATAATCAACATTGGCTGTATCAAGTAAGTACGATCAATCATAAAATAGTAAATTATGATAATCACCAAAAGATATGAGCTTTATCTGTCTAGAATAAATAAAAGCAGGAAATGCATTTGCAGAGTCGGATGAAACAATATTTGCTTTATTTACCCACATGTATATATTTATGTTTTATTTGGTGTTTAAGCAATTGTCCGGGTAATAAACATGTATATTTAAGAGCTCATAGACATAAATATTTGAAAATTAATTTCCTACCTTGATATTCCTAACATTAAGTATTCTACATTTCTTTCATGGCATTCTGTCTTGCTAAGTATTTTACTTCTTGATATCTCACTTTCTATTGCAGCATCTTTCATTATTTAACAACATAGCGGTCTTGGTTCGCCTTTTCCATTCCTTCCTGCTCTCGATTAAGCTGCCTCTCTGGGATTATTATGTTTATATGTTCTATTATTTTTCCTAAATTAGTTATTTCTTACCTGTCACGTCTTTTATTTCCCTCTATTCTTCTCAAAAATATTTCATTAGTGTTAATTCTACAATTATGTTTGATTTTCATAGTCCAGAATTGTTATTATACATCAAAGTGATATACGACTTTTTTTTATTAATTTTTGGCATTTTGCCATTTTTTAGGAACGCGCTTTTGAACTTTGAACCAAATATGAATTTAAAATTTGTATAGGGAAAATAATAAGTCGATTAAAGAGAGAAAAGGTGCACAATTATTAGCTTAACATGATTTTGTTTACTCTAGGAATCATTTACTAAACATATTTTATCTTGATTCAAAAGAATTTACCTTTCTTACTTATCGCTTTTTTAAATAGTTCGCCATTGTTGACTTTTTTCATTACTGTCAAATATATATTCCAATTATAAATAATAAAATAAATTAAATTATAAATTACAATTACTACATATAGAATATCAATTTAATTATAATTTAATCATTAATAATGTTAATTTCATAAAGATTAGTAATTATGTCATCTGAAGATTAATATAGACATATAAAACTATATATCAGAACGTTCCCTAATATGTTAAACTCTTAAAATTTTCAGTTTTTGATTTTTATACCTGAATATTGTATTGAATTATTAAAAAACACATTTTTCAAAACTAAGCAATTACTAGAACCACTTCTCCCCGTTAGCTTAAACGAAAAACGTTTTCTATTTTAAAAAAATGTTACATTAAATGTATTTGCAAAATCAAAATAAAAATCAATTAACAAATAATAATTTACTTTTAAAAAATTAACTTTCTTTGGAATTTATAATTTTTTTGCTATAACCTTAAAATATAAATCTCATTTAAATACAACATATACTAGCAACTTGTTATATAATTGTAAATAATTAGCTATGTAATACTACCAAATTAATAACTAAATAAAGATCCATGTTTTCCATTTCATGCATATTCTCTCCATTATTTTATCTTGTGATTAAATACTTTTATTTAGATAAATTTCACACGTTGGGACACTCCTTGTTATTTTTGTTTAAACAAATATATTACATAAGGAATGTCTGAATATTCGAATGGAAATTTTACTTGTTGGTTGGTTTAATGCCTACGCTGTCAAATTTTTAAACCATTGCTTTTATATAGAAAAGATATAACTTACAAATCTGTCGAAGGGATTTTAAGTAACAATAACAATATTCTGAGATAATATTTTACATTTTTACTGGACTTTTATTTTACCATAGGAAGCTGAATTTCGAAGGATATCTGAACAGAAAAATGCAATGGCACTAGAGAACAGAAGCTGGCAGCAACCAAGAGCAGACAAACACATTCCTGATTCGGTAATACAATCGTTAACGCAGAGGGTACAAAACAGAGTCGTCATCAACGATCGAAATCCACCTCCGACTTTAAGAAAGTAAGGATTTTATCACTTTTACCTTGGGTTGCTCTTAGTTATTTCTCCCAGTCGCTTTTTTTTTCTTTTTTTTTACGATTTTAATTTTTTTTAGCGTAAGACCTGAAAATAGTCCAAATAAAGAATACACACAGCATCCATATTTGGGTCATCATCCACAAACCCTTGGCCATGCATTTCCCTTGTCATATCCTCCTCCAGTACAAATAGAAGATTCTCAAGATAAAATGCTTAGCGTCAGTGGCAAGAAAAAATGCTCAAATTGTGGAAATGAATTAGGTACATACCTATTTGTATTAAACTGATCACTTACGATAGTTGATAGAAGAATTTTACTTTTCAAAATTTAATTTATTTCAGAACGAGAATACAAAAACATTAGTAACAAATACAACGTCATTTTCTTATTTTTAACTGAATACAAAACTTTAGTTAATACAGAAGGAAATTTATTTTATTTAACGAATTGCATTTTATTAAGTATCTCTATGAGACATGTCAGAACGAGACGACGGTTCTCCTTCTCCACCTTCATCATGCAAATCCAACTCGGACGGTTTCGGTGTACCAACAGTTGCCTCGGTTGAAGCACGGTCATCTTCATAATCATCCGTTGCGAGTTGTCGTCGATGAATATTTGCACCAGGACGAGCACGGATGCCCCATTGCCTCCTATTTTCGCGATTAGACGTGTTGAAGAATTTTCGAATTCTCTCCACAAGTCCTCGACCAAAACGGCTAATGGCGTCGATAACGGTCGAGTCCCCCTGTACTTGGGCTGTAATAATATAAACCAACATTAAGTACTAAAATAATGCTGCTCATAATAATAATAACTCACGTTCACTATTATCCTCAGGCTGACTCATTTTCTTTATTAATTAATTTATTAATATTGCAACACGTTCACAAAAATGGCGGGCAAGCTAAAAGGACGCCTTTCACTTACTGTTAGCAAAGCAAATGTGATGCATTTATATGAAATTGAATCTTATTTGTAATTGGACATTATAATTAAGAGACATGCTCATTTGTCTTTTATTGTGTATCCACCAATAGAAAAATTTCAATTCAAATAGGCCGCACTTCTCTAGAACATTTTTCGTTAACACAGGAAGTTACCCTTAAATTGAATTGCCTGCATTTATTTATTTCCGCAAGAATGTTCAAAATTTTGTCACATTTATAGCAAATTTTATAAAAATGCAATTTAATGGATTTTAACAAGTTAATTATATCATGTATTTTCCCTTATTTTGTAAATATACTTTTTTGCTATAACAAAAACGTTCTTTTATAAAATTAGAATTCAAATGTAAATATTTTTATTTTAGGACGTGGAGCAGCAATGATCATTGAAAGTCTTTGTTTATTTTACCACATGGAATGTTTTAAATGCTGTGTGTGTCACATGAGGCTAGGTGATGGTCTTATGGGTACAGATGTGAGAGTTCGTAATCAAAAACTACACTGCCATAACTGTTATTCGAGTGAAGATGGAGTCAAATTCAGTTGTGTTTAAGTGTAGATATGTCAAATTGTACAGATATATATGTTATATATAATATATACATAAGCATATATATTATATATATATTTATATTATTCCTTTGTATTATATAGTATATATATTATTGATAGGATATTATATTTATACAACTAAAGACTAGAAATGATATTATATAAAAAAAGAAAAGAATTTGTATTATTTAAATGGTAATATCTAAAATATGATTCGAAATGTTCTGAAAATTAACTTTTTTTTGTATTTTCGATTTGTTTTTGTTGCGGAAATGGGTAAAAGTAATGCATAAAAAAAAACTAAAACAACAATGGAATGTAGTTTTTCAAATATTCTATTATATTTCTTAAAAGTTGTCGATTCTTTAGGTTGTGTTTTTTAGAAACTTATTAACAGTAATAATAACAGTTATATCTGATGTACTGCGTAATAATATTTCTTAATTTATATAGTTACATGTCGAAGAAAAATTTGTTTATTGACGGTAAGAAGATGAAGTTTTTTTTGTCACATTGTCTATATATGGAAAGTTACATGTTTAGTTATGTAAAGAATATTGAGTTAATATGTAATAAAAGTTTAAAGTAAAAAAAAAAAAATGTGTTTGTCTTATAAGGTAATGTAATGGACATTCGGTTATCTTAATTTTTGAAATTTCATCATTCACTTTAGATCTTGTACGAAGTTTTATATTTATTTAAAATTAAAACTAACATTAGACACACTCGTGACATCTAATATGTTTTATACAAAATTAAAAATGAGGTTTATTACTAAGTAAATTTAAAGTGTTCTTTTCACATACAAATTCTGACTTCTGCATATTGTCTCTACAATTCCTGCCACATAATAATATTGATTGATTGTGCCCCTAAAAGCTTTAAAAATTGCAAAAAAAGGCTTTTCTCTTGATATATTAAATGCATTTACAAGATCAAGATAAAAATCAATTAAATAATAATTTACTTTTAAAACATACAGAATGTCTGAATATTCGAATAGAAATTTTACTTACTCTGTCAAATCTTTAAACCATTGCTTTTATATGTAAAAGACGTAAGTTACAAATCTGTCGAAGGAATTTTAAGTAACAATATTCTGAGATAATACTGGGTATAGATATGAGAGATCATAATCAAAAGCAACATTACCGTAACTATTATTCGAGTAAAGACAGAGTTAAATTCAGTTGTGTTTAAGTGTAGATACATATATGTGTTATATAGGATATACATAAGTATATATATTATTCCTTTGTATTATATAGTATATATATTATTGATAAGATATATTTATACAACTAAAGACTATAATGATATATAAAAGAATTTGTATTATTTAAATGATAATATCTAAAATATGATTCGAAATGTTCTGAAAATTAACTTTTTGTATTTTCAATTTCTTTTTCTTGACGAAATGGTAAGATCAAGATGAAAACCAATCAAAAACTTATTTAACAAATAATAATTTACTTTGAAAACATAAGGAATATCTGAATATTCGAATGAAAATTTTATGTATTAATAGGTTTAATACTTACGCTGTCAAATTTTTATATCATTGCTTTTATATGTACAAGACTTAACTTACAAATCTGTCAAAAGGATTTTAAATAATAACAATATTCTAACATATTTTGCATTTTTACTGGGCTTTTATTTTACCATAGGAAGCTGAATTTCGAAGGATATCTGAGGAGAAAAATGTAATTTAAGCAGACAAACGCTCTTCTAATTCGCTAATACAATTGTTAACGCAGAGGATGCAAAACAATCGTCATCAACGATTGAAATCCACCTCCGACTATAAGAAAGTAAGGATTTTATTACTTTTACCTTGGTTTGCTCTTAGTTATTTCTCCCAGTCGCTGTTTTTTTACGATTTTAATTTTTTTTAGCGTAAGACCTGAAAATAGTCCAAATAAAGAATACACACAGCATCCACATTTGGGTCATCATTCACAAACCCTTGGCCATGCATTTCCTTCGTCATATCCTCCTCCAGTACAAATAGAAGATTCTCAAGATAAAATGCTTAGCGTCAGTGGCAAGATAAAACGCTCAAATTGTGGAAATGAGTTAGGTACATACCTATTTGTATTAAACTTATCAGTTATGATAGTTAATAGTAGAATTTTATTTTTCAAAATTTACTTTATTTCAGAACGAGAATACAGAAACATTAGTAACACAAAATACGTCATTTTCTTATTTTTAACTGCATACAAAAACTTTAATAATACAGAACAGAATTTATTTTATTTAAAAAATTGCATTTTATTAAGTATCTCTATGAGACATGTCAGAACGAGACGACGGTTCTCCTTCTCCACCTTCATCATGCAAATCCAACTCGGACGGTTTCGGTGAACCAACAGTCGCCTCGGTTGAAGCACGGTCATCATCATATTCATCCGTTGCGAGTTGTCGTCGGTGAATATTTGCACCAGGACGAGCACGAATGCCCCATTGCCTCCTATTTTCGCGATTAGACGTGTTGAAGAATTTTCGAATTCTATCCATAAGTCCTCTGCCAAAACGGCCAATGGTGTCGATAACGCTCGAGTCCCCTTTTACTTGGGCTGCAATAATATAAACCAATATTAAGTACTAAGATAATGTTGCTCATAATAATAATAATAACTCACGTTCATTATTATCTTCAGGCTGACTCATTTTCTTTATTAATAAAAATATTATTATAACGTTCACAAAAATGGCGGGCAAGCTAAAAGGACGCCTTTCACTTACTGTTAGCAAAGCAAATGTGATGCATTTATATGAAATTAAATCTTATTTGTAATTGGACATTATAATTAAGAGACATGCTCATTTGTTTTTTGTTATGTATCCACCAATAGAAAAATTTCAATTCAAATATGCCGCACTTCTCTAGAAAATTTTTCGTTAACACAGGAAGTTGCCCGTAAATTGACTTCCCTGCATTTATTTATTTCCGCAAACATATTCAAAATTTGCCACATTTATGGCAAATTTTATAATAATGGAATTTAATAATTGAATTTTAACAAATAGATTATATCAAGTATTTTTCCTTATTTTGTAAATATATTTTTTTTAGCTATAATAAAAACGTTCGTTTATAAAATTAGAATTCAAATGTAAATATTTTTATTTTAGGACATGGTGCAGCAATGATCATTGAAAGCCCTTGTTTATTCTACCACATGGAATATTTTAAATGCTGCATATGCCACATGAGGCTAGGTGATAGTCTTTTGGGTACAGATGTGAGAGTTTGCAATCAAAATCTACACTGCCATAACTGTTATTCGAGTAAAGATGGAGTCAAATTCTTTTGTATTTAAGTGTAGTTATGTCAAATTGTACATATATATGCTATGTATAATATATACATAAGCAAATATATTATATATATATTATTTTCTTGCATTATATATATTATTGATAGGACATTAAATTTATATAACTAAAGACTAGAAATAATATTATATAAAAGAAAACAATTTGTATTAATTAAATGGTAATATCTAAAATATGATTCGAAATGTTCTGGAAATTAACTTTTTTTGTAGTTTTAATTTCTTTTCGTTGCGAAAATAGCTGAAATAATACATAAAAGAACTAAAACAACAATGAAACGTAGTTCTTCAAATATACTATTATATTTCTTAAAAGTTTGTCAATTCTGAAAATTGTGTTTTTTAGAAACTTATTAACAGTAGTAACTGTTACATCTGATGTACTCCGAGATAATATTTTCTTATTACATTGTTTATATATGGAAAGTTGCGATCTTAATTTATGTAAAGAATAATGAGTTAATATGAAATAAAAGTTTAAAGTAAAAACAATGTGCTTTACATTTATTTAAAGGTAGAACATTAGACACACTTGTAGCATCTAATATGTTATGTATAAAGTCAAAAATAAGAATTAAGTACTAAGTAAACTCAAAGTATTCTTGTCACATAGAAATTCAAAGACTTTTGCTTACCAGCGTATTTTCTGTACCATTCGTGCCATGTAATACTGATGCGGCAAGGCTTAAAAAACTGCGAGAAAAGAAGCCCTTTTTCTTGATATAGCAAATTATTCTGCACTAGTCGACAATAAATTCTAGTTAACGCAAATCAATGCTATGCATCTTATACGTACATAACAATAAGCCAAGTGACATCTGACAAATACCTGATAAGGTGAGTAATTATGAAGATCAAAATTCATCATGGAAACAGTTCATTCAAGTCTCTCTTCTTCTCTTAATTAGATTGATTACTGGTTTCGAAGTTAAAATCGATTCGTACGCAAAATATTTAACTTTTTTATTTCTTAAATTGTATACTAACTAAAGTTGGTACGGCGAGCGCTCCGTCAGCAGCGCGTGCTTCTTTTTATTTGCAAATAAGAACATTTGTTCCTCAGTTACACGGAGAAACTGCTGAAATATACCTCATACTGTAAATATGTAATGGATCTTATCGACTTCGTGCAATTGTATACTGAAAACGCTACTTGATAAAGCAAGTGCTTATTTGCATTTATCCGCTCAACACCACGTGTTTCTTCAAAGCACGCGCCACTAACCAAACGTTCACGATGCCAACTCTGTTCCAATAATAATAATAATAATGTAATAATGAAATTCAAAAAGGAGTGGTAAATTAAAACAATGTTTTACGAAAAATATTTATTAAAGGAACTCATTTGAAAAATTAAATACAAACAGAACTATAAAAAATATGCAGTCTTATTGCTAGCCTATGGAATTTTCTTCGCCTACGTAAACATTTCTTTAGTACCTACATAACTTTTCCATATACACAAGTGTCTCTAGTTATTGCATAGAACTTACAAAGAAATTGCTCCAGTTAATTATGCTATATTCAGTCATATTTATCAGGCTTAAACACATAAGTTTTCAATAATTACGCCACACGAAATCTTGAATATTTACTAGATGATTAAATAAATCTCTTTGTTCGTATCACTCAAAAAAATACTATAATTAAATGTGTTAACGTCACCTATTTATGTGTACATCGAAATAATTTTTGAGAAATTGATAATACCTAAAGTGTAGTTTGTAGGTTAATGTTAGATAATTAAGTTATTTAAAAATACGAAAGGATTTACTTTGAGAAAGCAGATATATTTCATATGAGTAAATATTAGAGATCTGGTTATACTAATAACAAGGGCACAAATGATCATGTGATTTTATATTTATTATACAAATAGAAATAGTTTAAACGTGAAATAAGAGCATACAAAATTATATTTATCTTCTTGTGATCACTAATTGAAATTTCTATAATTCATAAATTATATAAAATATGACTTAAGTTACTGAAGCAACTAAATAGTTGGTTTATTTAAGCTGTTAAAACATTAAATCTGTTAAAGCGTTGGTAATATATTTTCCACATATTTATGAAGAAATTAATATTTTAACCAGCCATTGTTAAATTTAGATTATATAAATTGATAACTGTTCGAAAAGCATGAAATCGTAAAAATATTCCTTTAGCTACTAAAATTTCATCAACCTTATGGTACAAGTTATGCAAAAGTATAATTCTTCTTCTAAAATGTGTGTTTACAGTTAAAAAAAAAAACTGGTGGGAACCAAATATTTTGAATATTAGGGAGGCAAATGCTTTCATTTCATATTATCCTATACGTGGATAATACTTCCAACAATAAAAAAGGATAGTTTAGTTGTCCGTCATATTATACTGACATACAATCTTTTTATTGAAAAAAGACTTATGTTCTAGAATAAAAAGAAACTGATTTAATATACTTATTATCATAGTTAAAATAAGATGAAAAATTAATATATTGCAGTCTATTTCTACCTTACAGAACATGTAATATAATATAATAAATTGTTTCCCATTGACTACATTTGGAAAAATTTGGTAAGTACTTACATTTACTTTATTTTAAATTTGCTTTCCAATTGAAAGTATTGGTGATCCTAGAATGATTGACCAATGACATTTGTAAGTTGTAATTTAACAAGAATCCTGCATATTTAACACTGCCCAAAACGTACATGACAATATATTGATTGATGTGGTTAATTAATACATATACATAGCTACATAACAATATATTTTAACAGAAACTTAATAATACCAGTTAAATGAAATCAGTTTGTAATAATACTCTTTTCGAAATTAATTTTTGATTGCATTAATTGTTTATTACAATAAAAACGAACTGCACATTTGGATCACAGGTTATGTATTCGCAAAATATGACTATTTAGGTATTTGACGACTGGAGTAACCTTAGTAGCTATAAAAATGTACAGAACTACTCATAAAGTGAAATAAACTTGTTAACCAAGGAGGTGTGTCTATATTTATTTTAAAAAAAAAGGGAATTTTAATTTTTACTACACTAAGATAATGAATCATGTTTGAAAAATATTTTCATTAACATATACAGACTTGTTCATTCTAGAATTAGATATGCGCTGTCCACAAGTGGAAAGAGTGCAGTTAGGTTAAAGCGCGCGAGAAAGGAGGATAATATCTCTCACCACACCACAGTTTGTGTGTGCGTGCGCGGCTATGATAAACCTCCCCTAGTGATAATCAAAATAAGTCATTCTTGTTAAAGCCGTTGCGGTGTACTAAGCATTTATTATTTTACTTTTAAAAATGACTTATACACACGAAGAACGAATACAAATTATAAAATGGTACTATGGTGGCCATAGCGCACAAGAAATTGTTGGGCGATTTGTTTTTTCGTTTGAAAATAGACCCGTACCGACTGTTCAGACTGTTTTGAATATTGTCCATAGGTTAGAGAGTACGGGATGTTTGAATAGCTGCCAAAACTGTATTTTTAAAAGTTTCTTTTAATTTTTTCATTGTTTGAAAATCTTTTTAATTTTTAGAATTTTCTATTTCATTTATTTCAAGAATATTTTATTAGTTTCACGCCAAACGGCAAAACATTTCAAGAAAATAGCCATGTTGCATTTTATTAAAAGATTCAAATAAAATGCATCAAATAATTTATACAATTCAAAAATGTAGGTACGTATTGTCAATGCATAATGATTTACAGCCCCGACCTACACACATCATGTCGCTGGTGAAGACTGATTTCAGACATTCTCACGCGTAACACGCGAGAAAGTAGGGGAAGTTGTTTGCAATACAAAAGTGGGAGAAAACGAAACTGCCAATTCTAAATCTAGAATGAACAACTCTGTATAGTTTTCATGTATACTTAAAAATAAAAATTAATAAATATATAATATTAACCAACATTAGTCTTTGTATTATTTTAATACTCTACGAAAATTAATAAATTATCACTTTATATATTATTTGCTATTATTTTTATAACTTCTAAAGCAGGAAAAGGTGACAAAATGTATTTGTTATTAATTTAAAATAATATGAATAGTATTATAGACTATTAAGCTATAGTAATCCACTTGAATAACTATCTCATTCAAACAAAAACAAATAAAATACAATAATTTATATTTTATAAGCAATATGTACATAGGATTAAAAAAATAAAATAAATAAAAAGAATTCCTTTAGAAACGGTTGTTTAAATATACCCTTGTAAACCATAATAAAAATAAAGATGATCCACCAGGAAGAACACACTTTTTACAGTAGTAATAATAGTATTTGAAGAAACTCTAGAAACAACACATAATATAATCCCTTAGAACATTTTTCTTAACGTTGCACTAGATTAATTTTAAGAAGTTTAAACGAATGGTAAAAATCAGAATAATTGCTCAAAATGACACTACACACTGAAGGACAGTGGTCAAAATTTGAGAATTGCGAAAAAACTTTGTGGAAGCAGTCGAAAAGTTTGACATAATGAATCACAAGAAATATTGTAGAAGATCCTAAGCACTTTTTGAGCGAGAAGTTTGCATCTTACTACGGTTCAATAGTTAGATTAGATAGAATAAAATCAAAGGAAAGATTGGGATGGCGAAGTTGATTCTTGAGGTCGTTATATTGTGAAATTCCATTAAACCAATGAACAAATAAAACACTGTCTAAATGTCACACTATATTATATATTTACTGCAACTAATTTCGTCTGTTAGGACATTATCGAGCAAGTACAATCTCCTTTACGTAAGAAAATGAAAAGCAATAATGAAATCCGATTACAAGGAAGGGGTAGAGGTAAAATATACATACAACATTATTTATCAGTTTCTTCAAAATCTGTAAATATTTATATATTTTACTGATAAATAATCTTCTATGTATATTTCACTTTTACCATTTTCTTGTAATACAATTTAATTATTGCTTTTCTTATTTAAAGGAGATTGTACTTGCTCAATAATATAAGGTCTAGTAAAAAGAAATCCATTATTTTTCCAATAGATGGCTTTAGTAATCTGTATCTCGCGTTGTATAAGTGCGATCGCGTTCCGCTAGATGGTGTTCGAAAGATAAGATTTCGTACTAAACGAATTTCTCAGACAGTTTTGTGATTACTTGACTTAATATTGTTTGAGCGCGCGTCAAAGATGGCCACCAGCAAAGTTAAAATACGCCACATTTTACAGTTTTTCTTCGATAAAGGCGAAAACGCAAGCCAGGCGGCTAAAAATGTGAATAGTGTTTATGGTCCTGATACTGTAACAGTCAATCATGCGCAATTTTGGTTTCGTCGATTCCGTTCCGGTAATCTTGATGTCAAAGATGCACCACACTCTGGAAGGCCAATTGTCGAAAATATCAATAAAATAATGGAAATCGTCGAGTCCGACCGTCATGTAAGCACTGTTTCGATTGCCCAGGAGCTAAACATTGCACAAAAAACCGTTTGGAACCATTTAAATAAGGTTGGATACAAAAAGAAGCTTGATGTATGGGTGCCACACGAGTTAACGCAAAAGAACCTCATGGACCGAATTTCCATCTGCGAATCGCTGCTGAATCGCAACAAAATCGATCCGTTTCTGAAGCGGATGGTTACTGGTGATGAAAAGTGGATCACTTACGACAACGCCAAGCGAAAACGGTCGTGGTCGAATCGTAGTAAGCCCGCGCAAACGGAGGCCAAGCCAGGCTTGACGGTCAGGAAGGTTTTGCTGTGTGTTTGGTGGGATTGGCAAGGAATTATCTACTATGAGCTGCTTCCCTACGGCCAAACTCTTAATTCGGACCTGTACTGTCAACAATTGGACCATCTGAAGGAAGCAATCGCCCAGAAGCGGCCAGCTTTGGCTAATAGGAGAAGAATTGTGTTGCATCAGGACAACGCCAGGCCACACACATCGATAGTGACTCGCCAGAAGCTCCGGGAGTTTGGTTGGGAGGTTCTTATGCATCCACCTTATAGTCCGGACCTAGCACCAAGTGATTACTACCTGTTCCTGTCTATGGCGAATGATTTTGCTGGTGAAAAATTCGCCTCAAGAGAAGCTTGTGAAAATCGACTGTCCCAGTTTTTTTGCCAATAGGGACGAGGGTTTCTATAAGAGAGGCATTATGAAATTACCTTCAAAATGGCAACAAGTTATCGAACAAAACGGTGCATATTTGACCTAAGTCGGATCATTCTAACTATGCTAAATAAAACCTTCAATTTAATGCAAAAATAATGGATTTCTTTTTACTAGACCTTATATATAACAGACAAAACTAATCGCAATAAATATATAATATAGTGTGAAATTTAGACAAAGTGTTTATTTATTCCTTAGTTTATTTAAATCGTGTTTTTGTCACTTCTACTTCAGTTGCTGACATTTCGTTCACTGCAAGGAAACTCCTCGGGTTGCTGTAACATCAAGGATAACACCACTAATGATGCCACAACAGTGAATGAAACGTCGGCAAAGAAAGTGACAAAATTTAATCTAACTATTCTTATGGTAAAGTGTTTGTCGAGAAAACCAATTATGGAGTGTAGTATGATATTGCTGGTGTAATTGACTTCAACTGAAAACTAATCGAAAATATGTGGTTATGAAAGGTTTCTTCTGCATTTCATCAAGGTAACGATTTCAACATTTGATTACTGGATTAAATAAAGGGACATCGCAGTCTTGTGACGTATCATTGAACATTTTTGGAATACCTAAATAAACGCATACATAATAAATGATATCATCTAATAAAATTTGGAAAGAGTCTTAATGGTGGAGTGGGGGTAGAGTTGATAGTAATTACGATGAAAAATTACAAGGATAAATGCCTGGTAGACTTAAAATCGTAGAAAATAACAAGGGATATCTACTAAGATACATACTATCTTACATTGATTGAGTTACTGTGTATAAATAATAAAAAGCTGTCTTAAACAATAACAAGGAAAGAGCCCTGGACAGAAGAAAAAGTTAAGAATAAAATGGAAAGATAGAATAAAAATAAAATCCGGAGCAACGAATAAAAACCGTACTAATGTAAAAAAAATAAATATTTTCGATAGAGTGGTAAAAAACAAATAAGAACAGTGTAATACGCAAATATAAAAGGAAAATAAAAAAGAGAAGAAAAACTGTATCAGACAGAGCATAAATAAATTAAAATGGAAGTTGTAGCATTCAATACCAAACAAAAGTAATGACCGATATTAAAATATATACACTTTTAAATGTCTTGGAGTTGCACATTACACAATTTCGAGAAACAAAAAATGCTCTAAACAGATTTACGTTGGTAGATTTTAAGTATTAATATATACGTTGTAGAAAAGTTTGAGATTGGAATGAAATAATGAAACTATAGAAGTTGGGAATTATTTGAAATGTAACAAAATGAATAAAATGAGTGAGTTTTTCTCACTTCTCGATGTACACCATTTCCTGTTTTAGAAATTATATATAAATTATCACCATTTTACGGAATTATTATATAATATTAACATAAAATACTCCTTAAATTATAGAGAAAAACAATTTTACTATGTTCTGGAAAGTTCATTTTTAATCCAGCTTATACGATGGTATGATTTTTCTCAACGATAAAAGTAAAGAACACCTGAATAAGACTAGCAATATGCAAATATAATAACTTATTTACTGGCAATTAAGCCTTTATAAATAACAAACATAAAACATTTAAACATTAATATATGTATTTATTATAAAAGGCAGAAACAATAACGGATATATTAAAATAAAATGGCAAACATATGGGTTTCGATTAAATATAATTTAAGTATAAATAAAATTAACTGGCAAAAACAGCTAACCAGTTGCTTGAAAAGTTACAAGAACATAAGTTCCATGCTTTAAAAGAATTTTAATGTTACCTTCATTACAAAAAATCAAAAGAACATCTAGAGATTTTTGAATTTACCCACGAACACGTATAATTGAAGAATCAAATGTAACACCATATAGTTATACTTATTTTAACACATTTTATGCAAAATATATCATTGGCTGCCTTTAAATCACCAAAATATCTTGGTTATATTAATATGATTCCGAAATGAAATAGAAACACAACTAGAGGATCTCAAGGATCCAAAAACTTGAAAGAAAATTAAGCTAAGGGACAAACATGGTTAATTAGTCAAGGACTTTTTAATTGATTCTCCCAGTTGAAGCCATTTCTTTATCTGTTTATATAACAAATCTCTGCGCATGCCTGGTGGTTCACTATTAATTAATGGTATTAACAAATCAAGTGCTGCAGTTAGTTGGTCTAATGCAAGTGCTCTCTTATCATCTAATACATACATTTCGGCTATGCGACCGATTTCTAAAGCATTCTTCATATCCGGTGTGGAGGAACACAGGCTCAGTAAAGGATAGAATTGGTCGTCTTTAGTGAAGACGGATACTTGTACCTTAGACGCAAGTTTTTCCGCCAATTTCGAAAGATGCTCCCTATAGCGCTCGTATTCTTGGATTCTTCTTATGACCGAGTTACGAATGTCAACATTGGTCTCGGTGTAAGTGAATCCATCCAAAAACGCGATCGCTTTCTTGCACGCGACTTGGGCTTCGCTATATTTCCTTTCCGTTTCCAGGGCTGTCGCTTCGACTATCAAATTCTTAACGAGTTCGTAATTTTCGACGCTGGGTAAGTAGTTTAATTTCAAGAAGTCGTGATTGAAGAATTCTTCAAAACTGATCCTTTCGGCTGGATTGTACTTTAGTAACCTCAACATAAGATCCTCACACTGCTCACTTATGCTTACAGATGGTGGAATCTAGTTGAAAAAAAAAACTAAGATATGTTAAATTTCTAATATTATTATTTATATGAAATCGAAAATAATAATTACCCAAGCAGCCTTCTGTTGAATCATGCTTTCTGCAATTGTCTTTACTGTAGAGGTTTGGAAGAAGGGTCTACCAACCAAACATTCGTACATAATTATTCCAACAGACCACAGGTCAATTTTGGAGTCATATTTTTGGTTTAGAATTTTTTCTGGGGCCATGTATCTAAAGGAACCAGCGAATCTACAGGATTCCATATTATCATCATTAAGAATGCGGGATAATCCAAAATCGGCGACTTTCAAGGTAAAATTGGGATTCCTTGTTAAAAGAATATTCGGTGGCTTTAAATCCATGTGACAGATATTTTTTCCCCTCAAGAACCTCAAAGCTGCGGCTAATTGCTGCATTAAATACAGCAAAAATTGTTCTGTAAGTTTGTGCTTGTCTCTTAATAACTTTGCTAGATCTCCCTCAGTACAGTACTCCATCACAATATAGACATTTCTGAAATATTAATTTTCTGAATATTACCACACATATATATGTAATACATTTTATATAATACATTCTGTCAAATGATTTCCCGAGTAAATTGTTATTTTACTAAACACGTAATTCATAAAGTTGATACCTTAAAAAGATCGTTAAATTTACCTTTTACATTTTAAACGGACATTTTTTTAAAAAAAGTCATTTGACAAAATATATTACATAAAATGTTTTTTTAAAGATCCGTTTTGTATAATACATACTTAGAATCATACCCAAAATCATATAATTGGACAATATTTTCATGAATCAAATCTCTCATAAGACGAATTTCTTTAGCAGCAATTTCATTGCTTTTCTTCTTATTTTTCCCTCGAACAACAGCTTTAACAGCAACTATAACTCTATCCTCAAGCTGTAAAAATTTACATGTAATATCTAACTTTTAGTCTAATTAATAAACAAACCCTTATTGCTTTATACACAGTAGCAAAACTGCCTCCTCCAATTTTTGTTGTCAACTCGTAACCTTCTAAATGGTGATGTTCCATCATCATAGCGGCCTTTGCTATTAATTCCCGCTTTTCTAAAAAATAATTCTTATAATTCAAGTAATTAAAACACAATTTGATATATCTGCAGTGTCTGAAGATTCCCTCATAATGGACGGCAACGATACTCAATAACATTAGCTTCATTAAGCAAGATTTGGGTTTACTTTACATAAATACAACAAATCCGCAAATAGGTATTTGAAGTTCCATCTTATAAACTATTAATTTAACCTAAAATAATTTTTCTTTCTTATAGAAAATTAAATATATCATCTATATTTGCCACTTTTTATTATTATTTTTATTCCTTTTTCTTATTATTCATAAACAATATCAAGTTTAAACGTTTTAAAGATAAAATTTAGACAATTTTATGTGACAGACAACTTATGACAGCTGTTTTTAATAAGCTTTGTCAACAATAACAATTTGGACATCTATTGTTTAGTAGAATAAATATGTTAAGAAAACCAGTTTTTTTAAAGCAGTGCACAAAAAATAATAAACCAAAATGAATGAAAACGTTAATTTTATTAATATTTCACCTAAGAAAACAAAGGAAATAATTTCTTAGTTATCCTCTTAGAATAACAGCCCTAAAAAAGTATCGGCAAGACAGATACATATAAGATTATAAATTAATTTGTAATTTAAATTAGATTTCTGTAAATTCGAGCATTCATAATAATCATTAATTACTAATGCAGATGATAAAATAAGATAGTAAAATTATTTTGGTTTCTTGGAAATTAATTAACAATTATAATTATATAACCCAATTCAAAGATGATGTATATCCACAATTAAATATTTTCAAATTGAGATATGTTTTAATTAACGAAAATTTACCATACCAGTATTTGGAAAAATTTTATTCTGATGGTACTTCAAACCTATATAAGTACTATAAATATAAAAAGAAATAAGCAAAAAAAAAAATAAGTAAAAATATCTTTAGAAAAATCAAATTTATATTTTGTGCTACCAGTTACGGAAATATAAATACCTTGGGGCATTTCATTTATTGAACTAGAAGAGCTTCTGAAAATATGAGTAAACAATGTAATTACGGTAAATATATATTATTCTTTTCCTTGTCCGTGCCTTGTTCGTTATATCAATAACATGATGGAATTTCCTACATATATATAAAATATTAAATTAATTGCATTTATTGAAAATGTGATATTGATAGCAGGGGCGTAGACATATACTTCAAAAATATTTAAAAATATTAAATATTTGTTTTAGATTTAGGTTAGATTAGGTTTAGATTTGATTAGATAAGTACATTTCGAAAATCAAACAAAATCAAGAGTGCCTTGGTATCACTAAACAATTACTGTTATATATTTTTTTAAATTAGAATGGAAATAATCTGAAACTAAGCACCATTCCACATGTAAATATACTTTACAAAGCAATAAATTTAAGTTTAATTGAATTTGATCGTGGATATTAAATTATTTTCCTATAAAATAATTCTGGGCTTGGTATCTGTAATTACCTAAAAGACCTTTGTATCAAATTACGAAAATATATTAGAAACCAAACGCTTGTTAAATTACACGAATTATTACAATAGAAATCAAAACAAGATAGCCAGTTTGAATAAAACCGTTGTAACGGAAATTTAAAAAATTTTAAAATGGCGGACCAAATGAGATCAAAATTCTCACAAACGTTACTTTACTTACTTTAGACATTAAACTAACTCCCAAACATTGTCAATGTTTATCCAGTTATATATTACAACATAATTACAACAGAGATATTTTCTTATTTTTAATGCGTATCTAATACTAAGGTTACCAATATAATTAAGTTGTTAATATAAATATATTTCAATAAACAATAACTCTGTTAATATACTCACCCACTGTTTATATAAGCTTGCTGAAAAACTTTTAAGTTCCGAACACTTTATATTTCACAAATTTAGAATTCTTTACAAGAAGGCGCCAATACAAGACACCAGTGTGTAGAAAACCGTTAGAAATTAGAAAATGGCGGTGGGTTTGTTAGTCTACTGCGCAGGACACTACTTTTAAAATTGTATTGATACGAATTATACATAAAATGTCAAATTAAATAAGCTATAAGACGTTTATTATTTGTATAATTACGTATTAAAAAACGTAAAAATATGTAATGGTTGTAATTTTTAAAATTTGTTATTGAATGGATTAACCTTTAACAATATTTTTAAAGTAAAAACGCATTGCGATATGAGGTGTAAATTAACCAATAGTTGTATAGAGTTTAAACGACAAAATTTAATTAATTTTAGCCCCATCTGTTTGTACTTTTCTATAGCTTAACGTTAGATTTTTATGTAATGTAATATTAACGCTGATACATATTTAATATTTGTAGATTATTAGATCAATCTTAAGTAATTATGTTCTTTAGGAATAGGTACATAACTGTTAATTTTCGTATTTCGAATATATACTACAGGCCATAAGTGAGGGATCAGTAGATGAAATTTAAAAAAAAACATGCGCGCTTAGTGAAACAAAACGTATATTTCTACAAAACTATATCTACGAGACAAATAAACAGTTTTCCTTATAAAATAAAATAATTTCAACATATTCTGTAGAATTTCTTATCATATTCGACTTTCGTCGAAGTATCCACCTCTGCGCTTAATGATTTCTTTACAAATATTAGGCAACCGCGATACAAGTTTCCGGAGCGTATCCATTGGTAAATTATTCCACACCCTTTTAAGTTGCTTCCAAAGCTGTTTCCGCGATTGTGGACAGCTTTCTCTCACGTTTCTGTCTAATTCATCCCACGGTAATTCGATAGGGTTGAGATCGGGTGATTGTGGTGGCCAAATCATATTTATCAGCACCCCTTCCTCCTCTTTTTGATTCACATAGTTTTTACAAAGTTGGGAAGTGTGTTTGGGATCATTATCTTGTTGTAGGTGAAAACCTTCACCAATTAACCTTAATCCAGACGGAATTGCGTGTTCCTCCAAAATCTTCAGGTACCTCTTTTCTTAAAATGCCTTCAATGCGGTATAAATCTCCGACACCATCAAAGGAAAAAGATCCCCAAACAAGCATAGAACCTCCCCATTGTTTAACAGTTGGCACTACACATTCGGGTAACATTGTTTCGCCCACTTGTCCTCGAACGAAAACTCGTCGATTACTACCAAACACTTGGAACTTTGACTCATCTGTCCATAACACCTGCTTCCACATTTCCATGTCCCAGTGTTGATGGTCCTGGGCCCATTGTAACCGTTTTTTACGATTTCGTGGATTCAATAATGGTTTTCGAGCTGCAATACGCCCATGTAGTCCCGCCTTTGTCAAACGTCGTTTTACAGTAGTCAGTGACACCGGCTTTCGACGGCCTTCATTCAGCTCTGCTCGAAGCTGAGGAGCTGTGAGGCGCCTATTTCGTTTTGATAGTATTTTTAGGCGCAAATCCTCTTGTCTGGTAGTTACCCTTGGCCTTCCGCAACGTTTTATTGGTTGTAATGATCCACTTTGTGAATATCGTCTCACTGTTCCTTGCACCGCGTGATAAGATAAATTTAACTTTTGGGCTATTTGCCGCAGTGAAAATATTTCGCCATGTAGCGTTATTACAGAACTACGAGTTTCTGCGCTTAGTTCCTTTCTTTTCGGCATTTTTATAAATTACTTTTACGTCTGTTCTCAAATACTCGTATTGCAACTTACTCGGACAAATACTGCACGAAAACTAATTTTTAAATTGCTAAATAGTTTACTATGAATTCCTAATACCATTATAATAATATTGCGTTGTAAACCCTATTAAATTTATTGGGGGTATATAAAATATTTCTATTGGGTCTGGGAAAAAGTTCGTGGCGTTTTTCCCGATAGATGGCATTGGTTGCCGATAACTAAAGAACAACAAGTCACAGCGACACCACCGACGGCTCGTTTTTTAGATGACCTTCCGAACGTTAGTTTGAGCGTAGGAACATTGTAATCGGTGCAGTGGTTGGAAAGTTATTCGCACTTGAAAATGGAGAAGAATAATGAGAAATTTCGCTATATTCTGCAATATTATTATGATAAGGGGAAGAACGCTGCGCAGGCTTGTGATAAAATTTGTGCTGTGTACGGTGAAGGTACTTTATCGAAATCTGTTGCGCGGAAATGGTTCGCTCGCTTTCGTTCTGGAAATTTCAATGTGAAAGATGAGTCACGCTCCGGTCGTCCAATCACTGAAAAATCTGATGAAATTCTTGAAAAAGTCCAACAAGATAAGCATATCAGCAGTGTCGATATTGGCATGGAGCTAGGCATTGACCACAAAACTGTTTTGAACCATTTACACAAAGCTGGTTACAAAAAAAAGCTTGACGTATGGGTTCCTCATGAGTTGAGCGTGAAAAACATGATTGACCGAATTAACATCTGCGATGCGCTGCTGAAACGGAATGAAATCGAGCCGTTTCTGAAACGTTTAATAACCGGAGATGAAAAATGGATTACGTACGATAATCGGAAGCGTAAAAGATCGTGGATAAAGGATGGTGAGCCGTCACAAGCGTTCGCTAAGCCAACATTGACGCCAAAAAAAGTGATGCTGTGTGTATGGTGGGACTGGAGGGGAATCGTCCACTACGAGCTACTTCCAACTGGTCAGACGATTGATTCTCAACTCTACTGTGCACAACTAGAGAGATTACGCCAGGCGATTGAAAGAAAACGGCCCGAATTGATTAATAGGAAAGGTGTTGTCTTCCATCATGACAACGCCCGACCACACACTTCTTTGATGACCCGTCAAAAATTGAGAGAGTTTGGTTGGGAAGTTTTGATGCACCCACCTTACAGTCCGGATATAGCACCCTCTGACTATCATCTGTTTCGATCTCTGCAGAACTCTCTCAATGGAATTAAGTTGATTTCAAAAGAAGCCTGTGAAAACTACTTGATTCAGTTTTTCGACCAGAAACCACAGAAGTTTTTCACCGATGGGATCATGGATCTACCAAAAAAATGGCGAAACATTGTCGATAATAATGGAGCATATTCGGTTTAAATGAATTCGTCCACGCGCCATGCGGGGACCAGTTGAATTTTACTGAAAAAACGCCACGAACTTTTTCCCAGACCCAATATTAAATAGACGCCATAAAACTATTAAAAGGATTTACAATATTTTTCAGAAACAAATATATTTATCTAATTTATAATAATAATCCGAATAATCCTTCTCAGAATTACATTTACAACTGTTATTTCAATTATTCCCACCAAAACAGGTAAAAGTCTAAGGGATGTGTCTAAAATACAAGTGTTTTGTTATTTATGATAAGTGATCCCTCACTTATGGCTTGTAGTGTAGATTACACAGCAACCACCATAAATGAATTGGAACTTCATCTGTTCCGCCACTGAAGTTATATTTCTTAAGGCCTTGTTGACTAAAGGAATATATATAAGGATCGGAAGAATTTTCGATATATTCATTCTGTTTTAGAAGTTCGCGGAGATAAAGTACATCAATATTATTTTTAAAGTAACAAAAGTAGTATTCTATGATGCTTCGTTGTTTAAAAATGATTGTTTTTATGTTAATCATTATCACCGGTAGCTTTTCTCAGTTGAATTTCAGTCCGAATTGGGGAAAACGAAACTTGGATACGTCGTTGATAGAAAATAACTGCAAAGTTTCAACAGACAGTATAATGCTTATTTACAAAATTATACAAGTAAGAATCTTGTGTTTATGCTGTATTTTTGTTATTAATTAACATTACCTTTTACAGAATGAATTGGAAAAATCGACAAATTGCCAAAAATTATAATTGAATTTCATTTTACAAGTTGTCATATGCGTAATGTGTAGTGTTGAACACAATGAAATAAATATTAAATAATGCTTTGGTGTTTCTATATTTTGTACATCCTTCCCTGAAATTATTGCGATTTTGAAGTAGGTAAATTGAGATATTAAAATGCACCTATCGTAATTTCTTAAGTTATTCAATTTGTTTTTGCAAATCGTGTTTTGGTATTTGAAAGTTAGTGAAATAATTATACTCCGTTTATTAAAATTCGACAATTAGATTTGAGCAGTTCAGAATATTATAGCACCTTTATTATCCTTGTCTATCACATAAACAAATGGATTTTCTTTTTGGTTCCTTCGCTAGCAGACTACTGTAAATTTATATGATTCAGTACTTAATGTATGTTGTTTTATTATGATGTATTTGTTATACAAAATGTTTCTACTCATGTTTTGATGATGTAATGGACACCAGGACATCGAAAATCGGTCGTGTTTGAACATGAACAAGATGTATTGATATTGATAGCTCATACGAATAGAACATAGGTTTATTCAATGCATTCTTGTTTTGGCTAATTTATTTAACAGCTTTCTGATACAAATACTGATTATAATTTGTTTGGTTAACTCAAATGACGAGTTGTGCAAATTTTTGGGAATGCATATTATATTATCAAAGGAAAAACAACACGTATGTAGGTCTAGTTTGCTGATAAAGTATATTGATAATAGTTCATGTTGAACAAGGTTTAAAACAAATGTTTATGAAGATTGTCAGCACAAATTTAATTTAGCTATATAAGTCAAAGTCAATTAAATACATTTAATTATAAAATAACGTGACTCTGCTTCCAATGCTCGTAAAGGCAGTAACTTCGATAATAAACAAGAGGATGTTCAGTTTGCAAAAATCTAAACTATAGATTAAGAAAAGTAAACGAAAATTTTTGCAAAATTTAAAAAATATGTGCTGCCCTCTGTGATACAGTGTCCAAACTTTTATCAGCGTCTTTTGTAACAAATTTCCAGTTTAAAACTAAAATGGGGACAAGAAATTTGTACAACGGTTATCAGATGGCGCCGCCATTCAAATTGTTTTATAAATTAAAAATTATTAGTTACATTATATAGCGAAGAATTTAAATAATTTTAAAAAATATTGCGTCATCTCTAATAGTAGATTTCTAAAAATTCTAGTTTTTACACAAATTTTTGTATTATATAAAATCATCTCGAACATTAATTAACATAGCAAGAAAGGATTAATTATTCAGATTGAAAACCTTAGACCAGATCGAATGAAAAAGTTGGTAAAACTAAGTTGTAAATAGTTATTGCATATTAAAAAAATTATGGTTTAAATAAACTAATTTGGTACCTTTGTGGTTCCCTCTTTGATACGGTGTCCAAACTATTGTCAGTGTTTTTCGATATATATCTTCTTGGTTTGAAACTGGAATCAAAATTAGTGTTAATTTATACAGCCCACAATTAAAATTATCTTATAAATATTGAAAATTAAATTTTATTATATTGTAAAATGAATTATTTAAAAATTATGTTGCGCCCTCTTTGAGACGGTGTTAAACTTATTCAGTGTTTTTCGGCACAATGTCATTTGTGTTTAAAACTCAAATAATAAGCAGTGGCAGTTTGTACAAGGATTATTAGATGATGGCACAAATAAAATTACTTTACAAATATTAAAAAAATTAGATTTTATTGTATTGTATAGTAAAGAAAATGATTTAAATAATTTAAGAATACGTTGTCATCTCTGGTATTGTTCTTGGGAATTTTAATGTTTATACAAATTTCTATGTTATATAAAACAAAATTCTGGAACATTAATTATCTACTAAGAAAATATTAATTTTTCAGATTGATACCGTTAAACGCACAACCTCTTTAACAATTCAAAAAGTTGGTAGAACTAAACTGGGGTACCTAACAGCGACACAAAAAAGCAGTCAGCAAAATTACACAAACGACAAAAGAAATAAAAGAACAAGTCGTCGATGTTACAGAGGTGTTAGAGTACCTCTTGCTACGAACACCTCATCGCACTTCTGTATTCATGATAAAAATTTTAAAAAATTAATATTCTTTGATATTTTCGCTAAATTCTATTATTGGGGTCGTTTTTAGGGTCGCAGAAATGCGAAGAAATATACACTACCAGTCATATTTATTTTCCCACCCTTAGTTTTATCCAAAATTATTAAACTATCAAATGTGTACTGAAAATTTATTTATTGTACCAATACAATAGTGTAAAATAAACATAAAATAGTTACATTTTTCTTAAATAAAAACTTTATCATTAATTATTATTAAATTTTGCTCTCATCAATGTGCCCACCTTTATTTCTGATAATTGCGGCATCCTTTCAATTAATTTTTGCAGTGTATCTTCTGTAATTTGTGCCCAGGCTTCTTGAAGTTGTTCCCACAGTACAGTGGTGGATGATAGAGCACGTTCTCGAACCTTCCGGTCCAATTCTTCCCAAAGAAGCTCTATTGGGTTCAGATCAGGACTTTGAGCTGGCCATACCATTATAGAGATTTGCCCTTGCTCTTCTAGTTGACGCAAGTAATCGCCAGACAATCTAGAAGAGTGTTTCGGATCGTCGTCCTGTTAAAATACAAAGTTTTCGCCAAGAATCCTTAGTCCTGAGGGAACAGCGTTATTTTCTAAAATTTCCTTGTAGCCTTCTTTTCTTAGGATTCCTTCAATTTTGACGAGATCGCCTACAGATCTGCCACCAAAACACCCCCAAATCATTACTGAACCTCCTCCATGTTTTACGGTAGGCGCAATACATTCTGGCAGTACTCTTTCTCCTGCGGATCTTCTTACGAATATTCGCCTTTTACTACCGAAAAGTTCAAACTTCGATTCGTCTGTCCACAACACATTATTCCACTGATCAATCGTCCAATTCTTATGGTCTTTAGCTCAATTTAGTCGTTTTATCTTGTTTTGCTTTCGTAGTAGTGGTTTTCGCAGAGCAGTAAGGCAAGCGGGTCTGTATAGACCCGCTTGCCTTAACCTTCTCTGTACCATGGACACACTAATTGGTTTAACACGCGCTCTATTCATTTCAGCAGCAATTTCTGGTGCTGTTTTTCGTCTATCGCGTCTACTTATCCGTATTAGATGCCAGTCATCTGCAGATGTCGTCGCTTTGCGTCGTCCAGATCTTCTTTTGTTGGAAAATGTACCACTTTCTTCAAATTTTTTAACGTTATAATCAACGGTTCTGCGATTTAATCGTAATTCTTTTGCAATTTCGCGATTACTTTTACCCGTACGATGATAAGCAATTATCATAGCACGCACTTCAACAGATAATTCCTTCGTCTTCGGCATTGCATTAAAATATTCACAATAACTCTCTATTTCACTGTTTTCGCAACAAAAGATAAAATTTATTTTCCTTTTGAATAACACATCCTAATATTGTAATTAGTTAGTACAATAACACAATATTGGTAATACCTTTCGGAAATACAAGTAAAAGTGTTAATACTGTAGGGTTTAGCCTATATAATATTTATGGTATTTTTCCAATTTATGACACCTTTACGATAGAGATTCATATGGAATTACTTCCACTAATAATATTATTGAATAATTATAATACAGATTTTTCGAAAGATAATCCGTGTTTCAGGAAACACATAAAATTGGAGTGGGCAAATAAATATGACAGGTAGTGTACACCAGCGATGTAATTGGGCATTTTCAAGGGAATTTTTTTAAAAGTTTGCCAAACGAATTGCTGGGGAAGGAATTAAATAAAAGACAAACAAATTAAAAATAAAAATAATTTTATTTGGTGCAATAACATTTTAAAAAACTATAATTTAAATAGTCTCAAATCATTCAGAAAAAATCTATGTATCACATTAATACTCGAATACAGAGTCATGCATGAACCACATTAATACCCGAATACAGAGTCATGCATTAACAATTTGACCTTCCATATATGTACACAGAACCAATTTATTTGAACCATTTTCTGTAATTCGGGATTTCACTTTCCAGTACCAATCTTCAACTGGTAAACTGGCGAAAACATTCGCGTCGAAAGTGCCATTAGTTACATAATATGTCCCCTGAAAGGTGCAAAACATAACTAAAATTTAATGCATTCTCTACATTAATTAAATGAATGGCGATGAAGTGACAAAGATGTTAACTTAAAAAAATGCAATGGCATTTTTTTAAGGTAAACTCTATATACTTTACCTTCAATAAAGGACACTGTATCCTTGGTTTTATATTCTCCACAAACGGGCTCCATGAATGGAATTTACCGTTCATCAAACCACACATTTTTTTAATGTGAATTGTCTGATAATTCTCGCAAGTATCTGGAGAGTCCTGAACTTTACAACGTATTACTAACACTTCTAACTAAACGGAAAAGAAATCTGTAAGATACTGATATCTCTAAACAATATTATGAAAAAATGGATTTAAAAAGCCTGATATGCGATGAATGTTGTGTAAATATTCGTTCTCACTTTTAAATCTTACAATTTACCTGCATGTCATGTCGAATGGTCTCTTTAATAATAACTGTTGTAGATACCGAATAAAATTTCTTTGTTTTTATCAACTTGAGTTCATTAAATGTTATAATAGCATTTATACATTCTGGAGTTTTACCAGTAAAACGATCCAACTTAAAAGCCTTCGGACTCTATGTTAACAACACAAATAAATGAATATTTTTTTCTGAAAATTTTATATGCTCGAACTTACGAAAATATCAAAACCATTTCTTGCTGTTGCTTGTAGTGCAATTGTAAAAATTAAAAGCCAAGTTAACATAATCCCTATATTGTCCTATATTATCCTTTTTCACACTAAAACAAGATTCAAAATAACACCCAGTTGATGCTATCCCGTTCATAATCATTATGATCAATTAACTATACTTCCTCTCTGCATATCAGATTGTAACAGAACCAAATCATGATATATTAATTATAATTCGCAAATGCAGTTGTTTTTTTTATTATTACACAGTGCACAAAAAAGTATATACAGTATGTAAATAATGAGTTTACACATTTAAAAATAATCAAATTTTTTAAATTCATTAGCAATATGACACTTTTTGTTTTATAATATACATTTTTTTTATTTAGTTTAATTATTTACATATTTACAAAGATCTTAGTAAAAAATAAAGATACTTCAATTCAACACAAGCGAAAAAATAAACAAAATTAAATGTTACTTCATTTTGGCACTGTGAATTAACTTTTTACACAATAGCAAATATGTGTGTTTATATTACATTAAGTGATTATTAAATTCAATATTTCAGAGTTTTAGTATTTGGTATGGCCGCCCTTTGCATTTACCACGCATTGGGGCCTCTTCTGTTTCTAATCTATGTCAATGATATGCCCCATTATGTCACCGAGGGTAAAGTCACCCAGTTTGCAGATGACACGTCCATAATAGTGCGTGCCCAGTGCAGGGGCTTATATGGAGACAGCATTGGGAGAGGCTAGCGAGTGGTTTAGTAACAAAACCCAACAGCTGACAATAGCAACAAGGGGAGTGGCGGGGGAGCCCAAAGTGAATATTAGCTTTCTGGGCCTCCAAATTGCGAGCAACCTGACTTGGGAGTGCCACATTGATAACTTGTGTCGCAATCTGGCATCAGCAATATACTCTATACGAAGAGTGAAACTAGTGGCTACACCCAAGGCGGCTAGGACTGTACTATGTCAATTTTCAGGGTAGGGCCGTGTATGGCCTATTCATGTGGGGCGTGTCTGGTGTGGCTGAAGCGGTTTTCAGGATGCAATAGAGTGCAATCAGAGCCCTTAGTGGTGTATCTAATGCCACAAGTTGCGTAAATCTATTCAGAAAGCACAAAATACTGACCCTCCCATCCTTGTATATACTTGCTTGCCTGGAGTTTGTTCATAAGTAGCCAAGTAGGTTCTGCAAAAATGGTGATTTTCATGAATATGAAACACGAAACCAGATCATCGCATTAGGAAAAGTCAACTAAGCTCAAATTACCTGGCTGTGAAGATATACAATGCTTTGGCTGATAGGTTTAAGGGCCTACCATGGATTAGATTCAAAAGATTAATAAAAACAGTACTAGTGGAGAATTGTTTCTATTCAGTAAAGGACTTTCTGAAATTTAAATTTCGACATTATCATTTTTGTTTTTTTATGTTTTCATTGTTATTCTGGTGATTTGCATAAATCTTGCGGATTTTAAAGTGTTTGGTGGTGTATTTATTGTGAGCCCCAAAGGTTTTTTGTGTTTTTATTTATTTATATCATGTAATGACGTCTGTATTTACATATACATCAATAAATTATTATTATTATTATCATTCTAGTCGTTTTGCATTGAGCCAACCAACTTTTTGAGATCATAATCGCGCGGTATATTCTGCCACTCTCCTCTTATTGTGGTTTTTTTGCTGTTATATTTTTTGGTTGGCGTTTAGCCACTTTTCTTTTTAAGTAGACCCACAAATTCTCTATTGGGTTTAGGTCGGGACTTTGGGCAGGCGTATCCATCACTTTTCCCCAATTGTAGAGCAGCCATATCCGCACCATATGTGACTTATGTCATAAGTCTGATGGACGCTCATACGTATGGAGACGAGCAAATGAAGAGCTCCATAAAAATAATTTGCAACCTACAGTAAAACACGGTATGGGTTCAGTGATGGTATGGGGTGCTGTATCTGCTGGTGGACCAGGGAATTTACAGATAATTGATGGGATTATGAATCACACTATGTATTTAGATATACTAAGAAACAATTTAAACGAAAGTGTCGAAAAACTAGGCATTAAAGAGGGATTTTATTTTTATCAAGATAACGATCCCAAGCATAAAGCTTATAACGTCCGGCCATGGCTCCTGTATAATTGCCCCCACGTTTTGGAAACCCCACCACAATCACCGGACTTAAATATTGTTGAACATGTTTGGAGTTATCTTGAGGAAAAATTGAAAAATTATACAATTTCCACTCGCGAACAACTAAAGGCAACTATTATTACGGAATGGTCAAAGATCGAACTTTCGTATTGTGAAAAGCTCGTAAAATCAATGCCTAAGCGCTTAGGATGCGTATTAAAGTCAAAAGGCTTACCTACAAAATATTAGCTAGCAAAAATTTATAAATTTTGTGATAAAAACCATATGTGTTCCATTATATGTTTGACATGAATTTTTAGTTACTTTTGGTTGTTGTTATTTTTTTTAAGTGTATAATTTTAGAAAAGAATTTGTTCTTATTGAGGCTGGAACCGCGTTCCTTGTATATCTGCCGACGTTTCGTACCCATTTGTATGGGACATCTTCAGGACTCAACTACTGCACTGAAACTCAGTTTCAGTGCAGTAGTTGAGCTCTGAAGCCCAGAAGCAGATAACATGGACCACGACTGCGGAAGTCCACGTAGCAGATTGTTCTTATTGCGTTTTCAAATGTAGGTTACAATTAAAATTAAAATAAAATCTTTTATTATCTAATGCTTATTAAGTTTTTTTAGTTATAGTTCTTATAATTGTTTTACTGTTCCATTATAACTTTGAGCCTCTGTACTTACAAACATGAAACAAACAACAATGCACATCAACAATAACGGTAAAGTACCGCTTACCTTGAATTGAGTTCAGAAAACAGTAAACAATGAGAGTTGTGTAAACAGTTTGTTGATACAAAGAAAATCAAGTAATTTTTTTTTTGCCTACAATTCTGCTCTTTTGCATCAATCTTGGTATTTCTTTGTATAAAACTTCTGTAAATACCTCATATAATTGTAAGCAAAGAAATTATGAATTGAAAAAACTTATTAAATTTTGCTGTGTAACTCATTATTGACATACTGTACATCATCCTCAATAATATATTTAATTTAAAAGCATTTTAAACCCTTAAAACTAATTCTATTTTTTAATTATAATTTTCCAAAGATGTTAAAGATTGAGAATGATAAAAAAAAGAGAAATATTTTTATAAAACAACAATAGACATGTGGATGACTGAAAATGCGTCTTGAAAGTGAGTAATTATTCATAAGCAAAAATTTCAACTTACGAGGGCTAGCTAAAAAGTTGTTGAAGTGACGGATAGATGACGCAGTTTCAGACTGTTTCTGTGGTCTCGTTTTTGGCGAAATGGATACTGTTGAAATACGAGTTACCAAGTACATCTTCTTGAAAGGCTTTTTTAGCTATTAGCAACAAGTATTAATAATGAGACGAAGGATGGTCTGAAAAACTCGGCTCCTTCATTCCACTGTTGATAAATGGATTCATCAATTCAAATATGGCTATACGTCCGTAAACTTGCAAAGAACACGCCACATAAGCTGACTGTGATGAAACGGTCCATGTCTAGTACCAAATTCGTCACCCTTAAACTTATTTAATATATGCGTGTGTGTGGGCGTTGTAGTGCCGAAACGAAATGTCCTACAGCGACGACGAATGCTGATTTGGATTCAGCGACAAAAGTTTACTAAAAGAAAGAAAACGAAATTTAAACCGCGAAATTTGTAGCCGTGTATTCGCATGCGAGTGCATGTCAGTATTGGAGTGTGCCGGTATAAGTTGCCTGTGTGTAATGTGTGCTTTTGGAGCATTATAACGTTGTAGCGCCGGAACGAAGCCTCCTACAACTACGAAGATTGCAGATTTGGATTCGCTGGCAAAAGTTTACTAAAGTAGGAGAAAGAAAAGAACATTTATGCCACGCGAAGTTAATTGGAGCATTTTACGAGAAAATGCGCATCGAAGTTTTTGCGTGCGCGTTCTTCTGCATGCCATTAAGTGGAAATTTGTCCATGTGTCTGTGTACACGTACTCCGCGAGCATTAGAGTGCTGTAATGCCGAAACGAGGCGTCCTACAGCGACGGCGATTGCAGTTTTGGATTGGCCGACAAAAGTTTACTAAGGGAAAATAAGAGAAAGGAAATTTTAAGCCGCGAGACGCTAACAGCAGCAGTTTACGAGACAATGCGCATTTAAGTTTTTGGCTGTGTAGTCACATGCGGATACGTTTAAGGGAAAATTTGTCTGTATATGTGTATGTTTGCAACACGTACTCCACGAGCATTGGATCGCTGTAGCGCTAAAACGTATCGTCCTACGACGACAGCGATTGCAGATGGACTGCCGGCAAAAGTTTACTAAAAGAAAGAGAAATTTAAGCCGCGAGGTGCTAACTGTAGGATTAACGAGTGTTTATATTTAAGTATGTTGTCTAGCAAATTAGATATATCTAATATTACATCTTCACAAATAGTCTGAGAAAAACTGTTTAACTTAACGGCTAAATATCTATGCTGTAAATGTGATTGATAAGTTACCCCACGTACGAGAAACCGGCCCATAAGCATAAGAAATAACAGCTAATAAAATATCTACTCCTGCACTCATTAAATCAACATGAACAAAAGCATATCCAAATGGAGGTCTTTTGCCTGTTATGACGTCATTATTAATGCAAAATAGAAAAAATAAAAGTGTTTAAACTTGCAAAAACAAATTTAAGAGCGAATATTTTCTTGTACAAAGTTGGGGCAGTTGGCAACAAAATAATTCTTAGTTGAAATAGTTTTTACATTTTACGGTTTGCATACCTAATCCTATTTTATCATTTAAGGTTGATATATAACCCCTTTCAACATTAATTTTCGTATTCTATATACGTATTTCGACAACTATTTTATCAGCAGATAATTAAACAGTGTCGCACCTGGAAACTACGGCAAAAACAAATTCCGTACACGATCTGTACCATCGAAAGCCAAAACGCACACTACTTCGACGGTAAAGATTATATACCGAATTTGTTTCGTGTGGATTTTTGCCGTAATTTTCAGGCACATAACTGTATAACTATTATTATGATGACAACTTAGTTGTCGAAATGCGTACAGAGAATACGAAAATTGATGTGAAAAAGAGATATATATATATTAACCTTAAGTTAATCAAACACAGGCTTGATCAAAATTATTATCCTACTTTGTTTATTATCACTTAACAATCATTTTGTTTATGTTGTGCCTGCTTATTTTCGTTTGCCTACCGTTCTTTTCTTCATTCTATATCCTGTTTTCGCTTTTACATAACTCTTTTTCAAGACTAAAATACCACCAATAGACATAATTATTCAATATTCTGAAAATTGATATTAAATTCTTATATTTAAACAAACATTAATAAAATCAATCCATTTGTCAACTTCACAATAGAATTGCAAACATCGATGTTTTTAAAATATTAACAAATCACTCATAAACATTGATATCCACAAAAAAATATCAAGACATCGATGTTACTTACGGACATAAATTGATAATTAACTTTCTGACTTGTGGACTTTATAACTATGATGGTCATGATAAATTTGTAGTTGTATCTTTTTATTTTTAACTACACAATGTGTTTCAAAATGACTGTCTTAAAAAATACTGTTTTCCACAAGCTTGACATCAACACTGAATTTCAATTGGGCACAAGAATATAAACGCAAAGAAATTATGTTGATTTTAGTTGCTTTTCTGACAATGATGTTCACTAAATTATTATATATTTGATAAAATTAGTGAATAATCAAAAACGTAAAACCTTTTTGACTAATGGCAATCTTTTTAAATATCTCTTGAACAACACTGTTATCAACTAAGCATTGATGTCAAAAAGTAAATGGGCTTCACTTAGAAAGAATTAATCTTTACAGATGGGAGATTAAAAATTCTCTTATTTAATGTCACAAGACTGTATTTTAAACTAGATGTATCTCATTTATGCCTCAACCACAAATGTAAACGAATGCAATTGCTTTCTTCCATATTATTATCTGATTTTATTTATATATGGCATCAATGCAAGTGAATATCCAATGTTTTAATTTTTTTAAAATAGTTATCAGCAGAAGTTATATCTTTATAAATATTGCGTCTAAGAATTTTGTGTTGTGGGTGCATTCCTTGTAAAATTAATAAACTCTTTAAATTACATTGACGTATATATTATACAATATTGTACCTTGTCACTATTTACATCATGCAGCCAAATTCCCTGTGGGCCTTCCTGACAAATGTTTCCAATCCTTCACAAGGTGGCACGAATATATTTACCCATGTACCTAATGAAAGATTATACTCGGCTTAAGAAAAAATTACAAAAAAAAAAAGCGACTGTTAGGTTCCAAACTGTTCAAATTACTATTTTCAAATCTTTATCATCTATATTTAAATAACTCATAATACATTAACGCCCTACAGTTTTGAACCTAATAGCCAATTATTTTCATCTTTTTTACATGTTTTCTTCACTATATTTAAAAATCTCACCTACTTTTTTAATCTTTTAAACATCGGAAATATATCGATATATCACTCGAAAATATCGTGTTTAATATTAATATATATTAGTATTTTTTAGAGTGATTTTACATTCCTACCTAAAACACATATTTGACAACAGTAATAAAGTATAGCCAACATCTTAGGAGATATCTCCAAATTACATTTTCTATTGCCAACCACCGTCACATGAACTTGCTAACCTGTTATTATAGTTAATTAATGGTTTTATTTATATAATACTAGACGATATACAAACGAAGATGCTAAATATGAATAAATTTATAGTGGCTATAGAGGATCTCCTTAAGCAGCATTATTTACGTTATAAATGAATTTTATTCTTATGTTGATTTTGTTTGTAATTTACATACGATTTTTTATATATTTATTACTGATTTTGTTTATATATTATATTTAATCTCTATACCTATAACTTGCTATATAATCTTTGATGAATAACAAACCGTTAATTAAATATTTATTGTTTTACAACACTTCTATATGGAATGACAATGCACCTAGACTTATTTTCGCTTCGTCACATAGGCAACCCGATTAGCATATAAATTAAATTCAAGGTTGTATAGTTATGATAAATTGCACTTTTTTATTTCCAAGAGAATTGACGTAATTTATATGCTAAATTGCTGTATATTAATATTATCCAGCTGACCTTGCTTAGTATTATCCCAATCATAATTTTTAATTAATAAATAATTGGTTGCAGACGTTTGACGTGCAAAAAACAAATTTATTTTTAAACATTTATTTATAGAAAATAGATATACAAAATATTTCCCGAAACGATGTTATATTAAAAAATACAAATAGAACAAAATTAGCATATAATAATTACCATAGGATAAAAGAAACGCGAAGTCAACAAAATACGTTATAAAAATAATTTTTATGTCAAAACACAATATATTATTATTATTTAAAGTTTAGACTTCAACTCTGCAATTTTACCAGCAGCAGTTCTCTGTAGTTCAGTTAATTTCATTGCCAGACCCATGTTGCCTTGTATTTTCACTTTACCAGAGAAGAATGCTTTTTGTGGATTTAAAGAACCAGAAATAAGTTCCACTACGTCCTCGTCGTTTATGATAAATGTTACATCTGGTTTAACTAAAAGGGAAAAGTTACACGGCGCTTTCAACTATGCAAAATCGGTATTTTACCTTTAGAATTAAATTCTACGGATCCTTTTCCAACTTTAGCGTTGATAACCCAAAAACCTTCTTGACCATCAGCCCTCTTCACGCGAAAACCATAAATCCCGCGATGTCTTTCAATTAAGTTATCAGGGTCGTCCAACATAGCCTGTTCTAATACTTTGAGGTAAGGAGTTACTTTAAAGCCATCATCGGTTAAAGCAGCCGCTGCTTTTCTAACACCCACGATACGTCGATTATACTCTGGGAAACCCAATTTGTAGATACCAACGACGACTGCTCCACCAAGACCGATATTGTGTTGCAAAGCAATTCTTGCCCCTGGCACTTGACGAGCATCAGCCTCTCCTCTAAGTTGCCAACATAATTCAGAACACTGCGCTAATCCCGTAGCACCGAGAGGATGGCCTTTGGATATCAAGCCTCCGCTCGGATTTACAACATATTTACCACCATACGTATTATCGCCGCGGTCTATTAATTCACCAGCTTTTCCTGGTGGACACAAACCAAGCGCTTCATAGGTGATTAACTCGTTTGCTGAGAAGCAGTCGTGAAGTTCGACGACTTGAACATCAGTCGGTCGAATTCCGGCCTTCGCGAAAGCTCGACTAGCAGCAACTTTGGTCATGTCATATCCAGCAATTTTCATACAACTATTTTCGGAAAATGTTGAGGGTAAATCTGTCGCCATTTCCATAGCTACTATCTCAACGGCTTGGGCTTCCAAACCGTGTGATCTCACGAACTTCTCAGAAGCCAGTATCGTGGCAGCTGCACCATCGCTAGTCGGACAACATTGGAGTTTGGTCAGTGGTCCAAATACTCGAGGTGATTTCATTATTTGTTCAAGAGAATATTCATCGCGGAATTGTGAATAACTAATTCATTAAACACAAAAAATAATTATGTTGAGAATTTCATAGATATTTCTTAAAACTTACGGATTATTAATGGAATGTTTGTGGTTTTTATAGGCAATTTTACCAAGATGTTCAGGTTTTGTCCCATACTTTTGCATATGTTCAGCACCAGCATTTCCAAATATTTGTGCTGCTATTGGTGATTCATTGATACCAACTAATTCGGCCATTAGTTGGACATGTTTATCCATTGGATTTGTTCTGTCCATGAACTTTAATTATATAAATAAATTAAATATTATCACTTTACAACTACCTTCTCAGATATTTTTGCATTACAATATTAACATAAGTTAGTTAAATAACAGACAAGCAATATTTTTTATGAAAATTAAATGCGATTAGCTTTTACCTTACTTGTCAAACTACCTCTTTCCATCTTTTCGAAACCAACTGCCAAAACACAATCATTTTGTCCATATTCAATAAATTGCTTAGCCAATAATAGAGCAGTTGATCCTGTTGAGCAATTATTATTGACATTATAAATAGGTAATCCTGTCATCCCAACCTCATATATGGCACGTTGTCCACAAGTAGAATCACCTATTATAAATGTATGTATGACTTAATAGCAAATGATACTAATAAAATCTTTACAAACCATAAACATATCCTACTGCTGCCTGTTCGATTTCTGTCATAGATACTCTTGCATCCTTTAATGCTTTAAGAATAGCCTCTTTTGCTAATTCTGGATAATCATCGTCTCTTTTACCAGGTTTTTCGAACTAGGGTACGAAATTGATATTAAATATTAAATACATAATAAAATAATCATTTCTTACTTTGGTCATTCCAACACCAACAACAAAAACACGACCCATTTTTATTTTGTAAATTGAGAACACACACAAACACCTGCAAGGTATATTGACTACTGACTGATCTCCTAGGAGAGAAATCGACCCAAGCCAAATAGAATTAATTTAATAAATGCAAGTAATCTTGATTTGAGGACTTTGACACTATAATCACGAGATAACCGGTACTTAACGGTAGTATCAAAACAATCAATAAAAATACTGTTTCGTTTTAGATTTTAATTCTAATAAGAATGTAAATTACGAATGTGAACTTCAAAATATGTACTAAAAGTTTAGTAATGACGATATATAATGTTTTAAGAAATTAAGAAGCTTATCAAGTCGATATTTAAAGAATTGATTTAGAACCTCTGTAATTAATAGTGTAAATACATTCTAATAAGCAATCGTTCATCAATAAATTCTAATTACTTGGCATTTAAATATACGTACTCAAATACTTTATTAAAATTTTGATAAATATAGAAAAAAGCGATTCCATTGTCCTTGTATTATAAGCACTTAATTAGAACTGATAATCAAAACATTCAAATATATAAACTTTGATCTATAAAATGCGCAAATATATATTCTATTAATCGAAATTTAAAACTATAAACGATATTCTTGCCGAGATATAATATAATAAAAACATTGAAACAGCTTTTACTTGCATAACTATGTAACTTAGTGGCAATAATATGTAAAAACAAGAAACATTTTGGTGCTTTTTCTTGAAATCAAGTATAATAAGAATTAATAATTACAGTTGCTAAAATATTTCGATTTAATCAGAGAATATAAACTTGTAAATATAATATTTCACATACCGAGTGAATGTTTACTTTTATTAATTTCTTGTCAAATTTGGTTGAGCTATGTTTAGAATTTACATTATCATATCGAAGCAAGTTAAAGTTTTAACATGAAATGTCCGAAAAGAAAGTTTCATCGTAGAAGAACCTTTCTTAAAATAAAAATCATTTATAAAATTTCTTTAAATTATATATCGGTTAGACAGTGGTTCCAAAACTTTTTCGATTTGCATCTTTGCTGAATTATAGTTTCTTAAAGTCCTTAAATACCAAGTATAATTTGTAAAGTAGTGAATATGGTTTTTTCATTAAAAAATTAGCTAAAAATAATTACACTCATTTTGAAGATAATAAAAAATGTAATTGTAGTATTTTAAGGACTATACCAAGAATATTTCTTATACTAACACTCCTATTCTTACTATCTTTTCTTTTTATTGCACTCAACTTAAATAGACATCATATACTTGTAAAATAGTTTGACACCTCACCGATAAAACAATTTTTTAATTTTCTTACGGACTTCACAAAAATCAAAATCTCTTGCACTTTAGTCCTTGTAAGTTTCTACATGCAATTTTTCAATTTGCATACCCAGAATTCTTACCACTCAAGATTACGATTACGCATTACAATTGTACTAATAAACTGGTTGGATATAGGCAGAACTAGGATTTGTATAGAAAAGTTGTTTTGTTTGAAAATAATCCGTTAAACTACTGCTATTTGGAATGTACAAGTTAATGATCCAGATTTTTCACATTTCTGCCCTAAGTACATTGTATTTACTGTTTTAGAAGTATCTACGGTTATTTTAAAGAACTTTTATAACCTCTGAACTATGGAATAATTTTGTGCACTAAAAAATATTAATTTTAGCACTAATGAGATGGAAGAAGTTTTTACATTAAAACAATAGATAATTAATTCTTATGTCGTTCTAAAATAGAACATTACAAAAACATTATTTAGGAGACTATATAACAATCGATAAAACATTTGATATGCAAAAGTTCATCAAACGTTGGGAATAAATAAAAGGTCAAAGGTTATCGTTTCCGCTATCAAAATATTTGCTATTATACGCCTATCAAACACGAAATTCTCACACACAAATATCTTCATATTCATGCCCTTCTTTTATTTTTTAGGTATTTTAAAGCCTGTTTTAATGTTTTACATACGGGGAGAATATTTAAATTCTTGAATATTCATATTCATAATAAAACAATTAAAATAAATGTGATTTTTATGTTTATTTAAAAAAATATTGCATACGATGGATGGTTCACTTTCAATTACTGTATCGGCAGTAGGCCAAATTTTGGCACAATTACATGAACAAATTGAAGAAAACAATTAATTATAAAACTCGATTTTTTTCGTTAGTCTACAACAATTATACTTTATACATTCAGATCAAAATTTCATTTTCATATATATATAGTATATATACATACATGTACAATATAAAATAAGTAACAATTATTAAAACTATGACAAAAAAATTATAATTCGAAAAATATCAAGACGTTAGACCCCTGAGAAGTAAAAAAAATCATGGGAAGCCAATCAATATAGTAATGAAGGATTTAAAAACTATACAAAAAAATAGAATGAAATCAACTAAAACAACAGCTATCATGAATTCTGTAATATATTCTTAAGATCATCTGGAAGTGAACAAATAATATCTTGCAGCCTTTGATAGAGTTGTTCTTTCGTCGCATCACTAACGGGTATATCGTGTTGATGGCATTTACTTATTTTATTTCGTAACTTCAATACCATATCGACGACTTCTACTTCAGGTTTACCTTGGACCCATGACTTTAAGTTCTACAAAAAAGGTACATTTTATTATTAAAAATGCAAGTAAAAATATAATATGAATATATTTAAAAACGGGGTATAAAATGAAAACTAAGTTGACGGTGTACAAAATGGTATTAGGTGCGCAACTAAGTTCTCGCTGTTTTTCAAAAGATGGCTCCAGT